>JBCAUI010500817.1:0-13330 GCA_038406195.1 Haplosyllis anthogorgicola | reverse complement strand
TTTATGCTCCACTTACTCCAAGTCAAAACATTGGTTTCCATTCAAAATATTTAAGATGGCACCACATTCTAATATTTCTAATATGATTAGATGGTTCGGTACCGATTAGTATGCTTGCGAACAAAGGAATCCCGTGTACGTTATGCTTGCAATTGGACGTAATTTTTTGAGAGCAGTTAAAATCAGGAGCTATTAATGAACAATTTACAAATTGAAACAGCTCCAGAAATGTTTTTCCTTTTCCAAACAATAGAATCCAAATCAGGGTATTTCACGCGAACACCAAATCAGTGTAATTTCTATTGTCCTTCAAATTAGCTAACATTCGATCCTCTGATTCTTTTTAAAAGAATACTATTCAGCCCAGGAGTACAATCAGAGCTAGATTTGAATGGATGATTGATTGTATTTTAAATCCATTTTATATTCGGAGTAATTATCATTGTAAAGTTCGTTTAAAATGTAAATGAATTTGATCAATCATAATCAAATGGTAGCAAGAAACTAGATCAAAATGTTGAAAGATTTTCAATAAGGAGCCATGAAGGGATGTTTCATCCACTTTAAAGCAGCGGAACATTTTAATTTAAATAAAATTAATTAATATTCATTTAAAAGAGACTTAGGATGATTGTCATCCATCTTAATCAATTTTGTGGCTTAATGGTAATTGAAGTAATTTAATCCTGAAGAATGAAGTCTATATTTCTTAGAAATTATTTCTTAGTTAATATGTATCATAACTCCTTAGGTTGTACAACAAGAAAGGATCTTTGAGCCTCATGCCCAACAGTGGGCTGGGGCTCTCTGTACAGAGGAGATGGATCATTACAGTTTTCTGGGATGTAGACACTCCCACCTACCCACCACTTCACCTTGGATTAGTAAAATGTATTTCTAGTCATCCCGGATCATTTGAAACACTTTGTGGGGGGAAAAATAGCGTATTTTAGTGTTGGAAACTGTGCACGGAATTCGTATCAGAAGTTTAGCAATAGCGCATAAAAAGTAGCAATAGCGGATAAAAAGCATTGCGAGAAATTCTTTCGTTCTCTTCTTTTTTTCTTCGTTTCCAAAATGATACAATTTCTGTGTATTGATGATTTTGAAAACAAGAATATTTTTATAAAAGAGACCCTCAAAATATATTGAATTTACAAATAAATTTTGTCTTTATTGAAGACATTATTAAGTAAAAAGAAAAAAGAAAAGGTCAGATGTCTGGGATGTTGTGAACAATACAATTTCATGTTGTGCATTTACTCGAACGCACCAACAACTGCTTAGACTTACGGGGTTGGTTTCTGTTCTGTAGCAGTATCATGAAATTACTGTCAATTTGGAAAAGAACAGAACAAAAGAGAGAACCAAATAGTTTTATTAATAATTTAAAACAATTTAATAATTATGTACTATTGCTCCCAAACTGATATGAATTTAAAGATACACAATGCACTGAATGGAGAACAGCTTAAAACGCAAGGTCTGAAAAAAGTGGTCAGATTTGCATTGCTCATGTCGAAGTAATTATGTCTACTCATTGTGTTAGAATAGAGGAAGTGGTTTTGGTAAAAAGAGACAACGTAGCAATGTGGTGTGAATATAAAGAACCCTGTTAACAGAATCATAGCAGAGTGTGGATGGTGGTAAAACTGATCAATACACATGTTTTAACTGTAGCACTATTTCAGTGCGTTTTTTACCCATATTGAGAACTGGTCACACTCTAAAAAACAATGTTGTTTGGTACACAGGTCTATGAGCAACTGTATCCACAGGACTGGGTTTGATGGCGTTCTGTTGTGGAAAAGTGGTAGATGTTGGTTGAAGCTCCTGTTTGGTGTCAGAGTTGCAAGGCACAACAGAAAGTCATTTAGTTCTTCCTCAAAACTAAAAGCACCCTAAAGACAATCTGACATTTTCCGAGAGGCAAAAGTGTGAAGATGCATGAATATAAAGTGTAGTTTCAAACAAAATACTACTGGCTCTTATCACCTTTATCACCTATCTACTTTTCCTACTCAAATGGAATCTGGTGATTTCCTGGTGTGCTGTAAATGTAGCCCGGAAACTATTGTTTGTAGTGAGAGACATAGAAGTATGAATGCACATAAATACAAATGGGTTATTTTAAGCAGGACACTATTGACTTTATCACCCATCTACGTTTCCTTCTGCAGTGGAAACTAGTAGTTTCCGAATGAAATGTGAATATAGCGTGGAAACCTAAAACTGCACCTCGTTACTGGCTATTGTTTGTGGTGGGAGACAAAGAAGTGTGAATGCGTCATGAATACACAGCGGTTGTTTTGCTCCGTTATCACCTTGCTGACGGAAATTCAGACAACACTTACTAGTGCCCTTCCGACAGCCTCCATCATGTACTTCTCTCCTGCACCGAGAAGATTTTAATATTTGATGCACATAGGCTGAGTTATTTGCATCTGATTGGAAGAAAAGAACTTTTGTCAATGACAGGATACAAACTGCAAATCAGGCCATTTTATAATGTGAATTACCTGTGTTGCTTGAAATTTAATATGAATGAAATGCTATCCATGTAAGATTATTTATAGTCGGGTCGTTTGGGAAAACTGAATTAAGTCACGAAATGTAGCTTTCAATCAAAGAACAGCACAGCGTAAATTTGCTGTATAGACATGTTTTCCTCTCCGAGATTTCTTTACAAAAAATATTGTTTGTAGAAGAAAAATGTGTACTAGGAGAAAAAAAGTCATACTGTATGAAATTCCTATAGTTTAAGCAGCAGTCTGCAGCAGCCGACTAATTTAGTAGCCATGGAATTTATCTGAATAACTTTGTAATAGAATGCGCCCCTTTGTATTTGAATAAGCTAATATCCGTGTATAAATTATCCTACTTGTTAGTTGTGTGGCCCATGTGTTTACGTCGCTTACATGTTTTTAGGCCACCGATAAGGGCTGGCCTATCTGCGCAGCGCATCTGCATGCATTTTATATATATGTACACTAAATTGCTCTCATGTCATGAAAATTACGCGTGATAATAGATAGGATTGATCGATCTTGGTGAGTTATGTAGAGCTCACCATCAGAATATCAACAATACAGTAGAATTGGCCATCTTGCTGCATGTTTTTGAGTCGTATAAAAAAAGAGTTTACTGTAGGATTATACTAAATGTAATCAATTTAAGAATATTCCCAACCATTAATTATGGTTTTCATCATTGCTCATTTTGGTCGATATTGAATTTGAAATAAGAGTTTGAATTTTACTGGTCTACTGAATAGATGATATTACACTGACATGTGACGAAATCACTTGTAAAGACACAACCACAAGCATCAACAAAGAAGGACGATTTTGGTATTCTTTTTAAAGCTGATAGGAGTCTCGGTTTGAACTGCAAAACTGGTCATTTTGCTCGCAAAATAACAGGGCTTTTCAAATTTTGTGTTTAAAAGAAAACTCCTGTTCCTGTAATATTGTCACAGTGTCAGTGGATAGGGTTGTTCCATCTCTGTGTTATAGAAAATCTAATTAATCCCATCAAAGTATCAGTGCAGCGGAGTGGACACGTTTTAATGAAGTAAATCAGCTAGGTACAGGGAGAGCCGGGTACAAATGTGCCGCCAAATAAATCTCAACTCGTCCTTTCTCGTAATTGATTCCAGGTTACTGTTTTTATCTTTAGCTAAACTAGAAAAGGAAAGAGCCTGCTGGTTGTGTGCCTATTGCATAACACCTATCAGTCCAAATAACATCAATACGTCCTATTACCGCAATATAAATGGACGTTCCACTTGTCATACCTCGCAATTCCTGCTAAAGCAATCAAGAAGAAGCGTCGTCAAGGAGTCAAATACAAACTGTTCGTTTTAAGATTGTGAAGATAATATCTTGTACTGTAGGTATGAAAAATTGGCCTTAGTAAACCATGTCATGGCCAATGACCAAAGGGGTCTACATCATGAATCTGTATTTTATCAATAATATTTTAATTTAATGCTAAGGGAACGATACCTTTATCTTAAATGTTTAGTAATTTAATTTTTCCATTAAACAATAATTCTATCCATGAAAAGCACGGGGATGAATTTCAGGATTAATGTCTCCAGCATTTCTGATTTAATTAAAATTCATTTTAGATTTTGATGTCTTAGTTTCATTTTCAGTTATTATTCTTAGTGTTTCATGTGATTTAAACGTGTTATACACTCTAAATTCTTTCAGCTATTGAAATTATTGATTTCTTTTTTTTTGCACAAGAAATTCCCATTTACAGTTCACTTAAATACATAAAATTCTACGTCTGAGTCTCCACTCTGTTTTTATCTTGATTTCAATTTTTCAACTTTTATAGACTAATTTTCTGCTGTCTTCCCAGAAAAGATTTTTGTTACATGAAGGTTTTGAATTCTTTTCAAGGTTTTTCGACATTCGTCTCAGCTAAAATATTTGCCGAAATATGCAAAAAATGTACCAATACTGGTTAGCCAACTAAAATTGGTTACTTGGAAACCACCAATTTCAGTAATTGGCCTAGTTATTTTATTAATAATTGTATAAAATTTAGGCTAATTTGCCTAGGCAAAAATGAATGAATGAATTTCGAAAAACCTTTCTTGTCGCAAAATGAAATCATTTCAGGAGTTAAAAAGTAATATCGCGCATATAGGAACACAGCTGTGTAGAAGACATTGTAGTAATCTGTACATCATCACCACTGTGCATAGGTACAAGAATAAGCAATTACCGGCAGCAGATTAGTCGCGATGATGCGGCTTATTAACCGCGTTAATTGCCTCTTATGTCTTACATGGACCAGATGCTCTGAATAACAATGCCATATAGGTAGGTTAAAGTCGGTTACATATGTTGATCAGAAGTGAAATCAATAAATTCAAAGCAAAATGTTAATTTTAATCGACCGTGATGAATTGTATACCTTGTTTCCTTGCTGAATAGTTCTACAGGTAGGCCTTGTTTAAATAATTACATTCCGGATGAATAAAAGAGTGTTTTTTAATGTACATGTATGATTTCTTTTTCTTATTCAAATTGGAAACAACATAATTTAATGTATCCTCATTCACGTGTTATGAAGGCCGTGATAATTTTATATCACACGCCTCTATCCATGCTTGGTAAGGAGAGGTTTGTCATGCCTTGTCACAACCCCGACCCAACGTGACTTACACCTCATTTTCAACTGTAATCATACCCAAATCATGTTGATAACAATGAGTGACAATGTGTTAAAACGTCAAAATACGCAGTGTGATATTCTATTGTCCATAAAATTTAAAGAGTTAAATTTCAGAGGATCTACGTTTGTAACATGTCAAAAATAGAAATGCATAATTTTAGAACGGTTTGTTTTAGAACGTCTGAAAACTGTAGAAGTGCTTTTGATTATCCTAAAGGCACGTTGTAAAATTTTGTTGTTGCCAAGCTATGATATCGTCATCCGCCTGCTTAATAAACTTATACCGTTGCAGATCATAAAGTTACTGTTAAAAGTTAAGCGCACCCAACAATTTAATTTCATGCTGAGATCATTAAATTCAACTGTTACTTGACGCTTAACTTTTGATAGTAGAGAGGTCAAGTTACCAGTTTAACGTCAACTTGTACGTGTAAGAAGAATACTGAAATCACCCGATTCTCCTCAGTGGCGAACGTAACGCTGCCGAGTAACTCGGCAGCATTACATACGCTGCTGAGGGGAATCGGGTGATTTCATGTGACATTTTTCCTCGGTTTAAATCACAATTTTCAGCTGCATATTTTAAGCTTACACGTACAGGTACAGGGAAAACGGGTAACTTGACCTCTCTAGTAATTTCATTATCTGGTTGTAAAATTCATAAATTTTTCTTTATTCGTCTTGATGGTATCTTGCGTGAGGATCTGTTGCTTGTTGCTTTGTGAAGAACATGCTCATTCTTGGTGCTTACACCTTGCTCAGCAGGTGTTCTGTAATGAGATCTCCGTAATGTCACATAATCTCCGGATAATGCGATGATACCTTAATGGATCCCGCAGGGATATGTTGCCGTTATTTTGTATGCATTATGTAACCTTGGAACGGGTAGTTCGGTTGTCCACAATAGAACTGATAAACATTCAAAAGGTCATCACTATTTTCATTGAAATCCTTTCAGAAGCAAAGAATAGGAAATCTTACCTTCTAATTCTAGCTTACATTGCATCATATCAAGAAAATTTACTAAACCGATTTCACCGTTTACAGTGTACATAGCAATTTAAGTTCATGTATCCAGCTAAATGTATAGCTGTTTTCCACGATGATCTAACTAAACAATACATTTTCCTAATTTTTAATTCTAGAGTGACGTCCCTGATTTTTTTTGCTTTGGATATTTTTGCAAAAAGGAGTAGCCGGTCATATTTCCATAATCTCACTTTTTCCTTGTGTTTGTGATTTTTGACACCACCAAAACGTCTTGGTGCAGCTGCCTCACATAAAACACAGGAAATGACACATGTTACATACATTGATAGGTTTTTACATTGTGTTATGATGTACCTGTTAAGGTGTGGTCAATTATGTAACATACATTACAGGTGCATATATCCTGCACGATGCCGTTCGCCAAAGCTTGAAAAACATATGATGACATGTGTGGACGGCTGCATGCTAACAACCACATACATTTCACTATGCGTTGTAATGTTGAAACAATCAGGCCTTGAAATTCCTCTCAACTTATGGATAATGTTTTTCGTTGAAAGCACTCCTCTAGGACTCCCGAAAATAATAATGGTTACATATAGAACAAATCAATGACAAAATAAGTACCACTAGATTATTAGTCAGTAATAAAAGGGAGAATAAAAGGAAGGAATGCAGTAAACTATTGTGATTAGCATAGTTTTGGGAGAGTAAAGAGCAGTTGAGCAATCAATATTATATTATATATAATATATTATATTACGTTTTCTTTATCAAAATATATTTTGCAATAATAAAAATTTAATGAATTACTGAACATCTGTCAGCCATATGAGGTCAAGGGTTGCAAGACTAAATGACAACTGAGACGATTTATAGTACATCTCACCGAAGTTGTAGTATCCCTTTTCGTAGCGCACTGCCGCTTTCACCATACACAGTACTATGAGACTACTTCATCTGTTTAATTGTCTTCAGCTATGATTACACACATTTACATTTCTACCACGTTTGAATGTCATAACTAAACTTTTCTTTGGACCCCAGAACACTTCTGCACATACATATTCCAATTTTTTGGTCAAGTTTTCTCAGAATTAAATTTGTTTGGTGTACATTAATACTTCCTGCAAGCCAGTGTTAAGTCATATATTGATCAAAGAATTTCTCATTATCTAACTTCCTTAAAGCCATGTGATGGTTATTAGTTTTGGGGTCTTTTGAAGTCCTTCCAAGTCATCTGGTTCCAAGCTACAGACAAATCAGTCTAATACAATGTTTACATTGACCTGTGGAAAATAACTAAACGTTCCAGCCTGTTATCTCATTACTACATACTTCAATGTGTTTTCCTTCTGAACACTGATCAAAGAGTTGCATATTATCCAGCTTCATTAAATTATGCTACCAGTTAATTCGGCTGCATATGCATTGTCACAAAAAAGTTAAGTTTGATGTACAATTAACTAAACTGCACTCTACTGTCCTGTTTTCCCTGACCATCTCAGTTTCCATGACAGTTTCTATCTCTGCACTCGTTACAAAACACCCAATATATTTTTCACTCTGTGGGGATTTTGCACTAGAAGATGCCGCCCTCTATGCATCCTCGAAAGGCCTTCTATGGAGATTTTCAATTTGCGATAGATATTAGGACCGCGCTCCTTCAAAAACGAGGTGTCCAGATAGGAGCATATGACCCTCATGCCCCCCACCTACCCCGACGGTTCCTGGTCAACTTTTCCTAACTTTTGACACTGAGTCCAAATCTGCTGAAAATGCATTTTCCCCAGTCCGGGGTGGGGGGGGGGGGGGCGAAGGGTCCTGGTCAACTTTTTGCAATGGCGGCAGAGAACACAAATGTAGCTTTCGTCCAATACATAGACCCTCCTGCTGAGGCATGAGGATCAACAAATATATTGGGTGTTCTCTATTGGTCCTGTGGGCACATCTATGTATAGTGTATGCAGAACATCAAGGTAGAACAACAAGAAAGAACAGGACCAGATTGTGTAACCGCTATCACCTTAGTGCACTTCATACAATGTGATCAGACTATAGCTTGGTCACGTCAAAACGAGATATTATCTTGTTAATTCGTTTTATTACATTTTTAAATGGACCTGACGAAAGAAAACATGTGTAACAAACAGAATTTTTGCTGAATGTAAGATTTAAAATTTTAATTAACATAACAGTTTGCGTTGGTTGTAAGAAATTAATCGAAGGTTTTTTTAAAATTCCTTTACTCTATTTAGACTAATTAGTAACATTTCATAAATAAGTATGTTAAAACCACAAATTCACAAAAAAACCATACAAATTTATGGAAAATCCTTGGCATTAATATGAATATACTGATTTCAAAATCAATAATATGGTTTTATATTCCCTAATGCTGATAAAAACTTACATATTTATGGATTGTTACTAACTAATCCAGTTATACTATTTGTAAATGAATTTCTGAAAACCTGGAATAACCCTTTACATAAATTTAGGTTCATGTTGATGGTAAAATACATTTGCAAATGAGTTACCGTATCATCCCTTCTAATGCAACAACTCAACCTTTGTTTAATACAAACAAATTGACAGGAACAAAAATATTGGTTTCGACGTAATTTAACCTGTGTAATTAGACAGTGGAATAATATCACTTTTTGGTAAATTTGCTTCATGCCATCATTTTTCAATCTGTGTGTCACATTATAAAATATATATTGGTTAAAACAAATGGTGAATTTATTGCTTCCATTCATTTCAAACTGACTTCTGTTTACTGTCACAGAAATGACTAAATGAGTAATTTAAAAACTCATTTATCTTTATTTTACCTGCCTTTTAGTATGACAGACGAGCTCTTCATTTTTCACATTATAGATTTTGTTTTTGAAAAATTTAATCCAAATACACAATTGACAACTTAACACAACATGACCTTCTTTGTATAAACTTTGTTACATGTGATCAAATCCTAAGACAAAGTGATCTCACTATGTTGTCCCCCACGCCAATTCAATAATAAGATAAGATCAAAGGAGGGCAGGTTATTAGGTTTAGGTACACCCTACATTCATTCCCAGTAACCTCCTTACAAACCTTACAGAGGATAAGTCTACTTGTTATCATTAACCATTAGATTCCTTCATGTATTTACAGAACAACATTACCTTACACAATGCAGATCATTGTAGAAGGTGGGGCAAGCTTTTCGTTTGACAATAAATTTTTTACAAACAACTTGGAATTCAGTTTAAAAATCCATACAAAATTAAAAAGAAGAAACTTCTCACTGACCAATGATTGTCCCAGAGTGTTTCTTTCTTTTCCACAACCATCACTTGGTTTAAAATTTGATTCTCAAAACTCTACATCAAGTATTTGTACTAAACATTGCACACAATACCAACAAGACAGAGCACTGAACTTTACATGTTTGCCCGTGTGGAGGAAAGTCTAATTTGGCTGCATGCCATGTCAGGGACTCCATGACCCTGTATGACCTTGTGTTATCTTCACCTGATCTATTACCAAGACTGCACAAACAGTAACATTGCAACAAATTGTATTGTAAAAAAGACAGTGAACATTATTTTGAAGCAAGATAGAACTGTTAATTTAAGAAAATGTAATGTGGTAGGGTTGTGCGATTGCAACACGCAATTCTTACAGCGAGTCTTGGCCGTATGCTCGCTAACACTCACATACAGCGTAAGCTTGTGTCGAGCTAAAAGCACGTCAAAATCAGGAGTGACTCTGAGGTGCAAGTGAGAAAGTGCCAACAGATCCATTTTGAAACTCATCTGCCGAACCACTCTAAACCTGAAACAGAAGGTACCAGTGGCCTCTTGAAATGGATCTCGGTCCACTAAAAAAAATTGAAGTCAATTGCTAAAACAAATGATGATGTCTGAAATATGATGTGATGTCACGTGTTCATGACAGATGTTTAGAAGGACAGGAAATTCATCCGCTAACACATCAGACACTTAACTTCCTGCCAATTTACTTTATGTAGTGCGGCTCCAAATTGTGACAAGTGGCAACATTAAGCAATTAGATCAGTTCTGCTCAATATAACTTTATTTCTTCCGATATCAAAAATCAGTTCAGACTTTCCAGTTATTTTTGAGAACAATTTCTATGCATTCATAGCATAACAGTAAATTCTTTGCATGGAAAAGAAATAACACCACAGCAGCCCGTACGTATCAGTGTCATAAAAATAATATTTCTTATTACACAATATCCTGAATAATTTGGTATTTGTAACACTTTTTACAGAAAGATAAGTTCATCACTCTGCTTTAAGAGTGTAATGTAAATATACTAGTAACGGATATTGAATCTGTTACTGGTATACAAAGTGAAAGAAAATTTTGTCCAAGCCAGATGTCTTTCTACGGATTTTCTGTGTAGTATTTCTTGAGTTTTCGACAATCCTACCGATCACAATTGCAGACCTGATAACTCCATGCTTCCTCATTGGTAGAGTTTCTTTTTCAAATAGTGCAGTGGCAGAACACAGATTTGTGTAACCCTACTACCTAGATTTGTACAATAGCATAGCACATAACTTTACAGTTCTATGTAGTAGACTGAAGAAGATTGCAGGAGAAGAATAAACATTCTGATGTGTCCATGTTGCAACAATGTTGCAGACTGTGACAATCTAATCACTGTAATTGTGTGAACCCCCACAAGAGCCTCACTCCCTGAACGAACTACCCCAATTTCATTTCCATAATTGCTTTTATGTAATTGCCTCAGTGCAACCAGGGTTACCTCAATGACTGTAATATTGTCTGCAGTAAGTTTTCAGCAGGAACGGAGGAAGAAAATCACATTTTGCTAATAATATTTCTGACATTTTCCACATTGGAGATTACTGCACAAGTCCAATGTATTAGTTTAAGATAAGAAATTAGTTACATTTACAAGTTAGACAGAAAAAAAGTTAATTATGTTTGTTGGGATCCAAATAAATTAATACGGAGTCTGAGGGTACAGACATTCCCTTGTAATATCTTTCTTACACGCAAAAAAAACTAAGTCCTCAGACCGCATGTTTTACAAAGAATCGAATGTTCTCACCGGACGGCTTGCACGTTTGACATCCTTCATACTTTCCAAATGAGTGAAATTCAAAAGAATTATTTCAATGTATCAAATTTCATTAAAACATTGTTCCTATTTATAAACTTATTAGAATTCATAAAGTGAGATGCAATGCAGACGATGAAATATCCGTTCACGCCTGTTGATTTGGAGAACAGTAAAAAGTCACACCAAACTTTGCTTTGTTAAAGACCCGACGTGAAAATTTATTGTTCACAAAATGAAATACATTTCAAATGCTCTACTTTTAAATTATGATTGCAATTTTACATGAATATACAAAAGAGAACACCCAATGTATTTGTTTTTGGAGGAGCGCTGTTAACATTTGTCGCAAATTGAGAATCCCCATTGACGCCCTGTGGAGCATGCATAGAGGGTGGCATCTTCTAGTGCAAAATCCCATAATATATTGGGTGTTTTGCAACGAAATAGTTTAGGTTTTACAGCACAGTTTCTGGGGTTTATCACTTTAACTGACTTCCAGTTACCAGAGGTCACTGTTGTCAATTGAAACGTTTTTATTCAGGAGTTGTCCACAGATATTTTCTTCTCTTTCCTTGTCACCTTCCTCACAATCTTTCTTGGTATTGAAAACTTTATCAATCACAAGTGTCCACGCTTTACCAGATAATTATCTGCGTTCCAGCTAAGAATGACAGCCATTGTGACCTTGCCCTTATTCCTAATAGAACACGACAACTTCTCGTCCAAACAGATAAGATGTGGGACAAAAGTCACATGCAGGAACAAACTCCTGTTGAGGCACAAAAGTGACAGGCTGAATCTAGGTTAACGATCAACATGAAAAATACTGACAGCTGGGTAAAAAAAGAGATTTGTGAACATGTTTTAAAAGTAAAATCAGTCAGAAATCACGAATACATTTTTATGAAAATTTTCAACAAACTCTCGTTTATGTTCATTACACTTTGCGCAAGGATATTGGATAAACGTTTCAGCAAAAGAGGGTGGTATGTTCTTGGTAACAGATTGCAACAGCTACATCTCGCAAAGTTTTTCATATTGTCATTTTCTCACAACAGACGATGGCTGTCGGTAAGAGTGACCCATAATCCTGGGGACACATTTGGCTCTGAATATTGTCACTTTTTAGACAAATTCTTGATGCCTACCTCTGGATGACAGAGTTAAATGCCCTTTGTTAAGTAGTGTTTAATCACCATGGTTACTGATTTCTGCACGTCAGCACGTCTCGCCAGGTGCAAAAAGTTTGACATAGATCTGCTCGTTCATTTTGATTATTGACTTTCTCCACACAGAGATCAAGGTCATAAAGGTTGAAGTCATCATTTCATTTCAAGTTAACCAAGTTCTTCTCCATTTATCAGTAAGTGAAGTCGAATGTTAAAGTGCAAAAGGTCAAGGCTATTTAAGATACAGCTGCCTAATTACCTGATCAGACATGCCTTATGTTTATAGGCCTTTCAATGTCGAATTAAAAATAACTTTAGGTTTATTAGATAGATCTACAAGAAACAAGTTAAACAGATATAATATAAACTAAGACGCTATTTCTTCTCTCATCAGTCAACACACATTTTGCCACACAACTCTTGCGTTAACTTTAATCACAACAAACCTTTTTGTACTCTCGTACTGACACTAAAGGAAGCTGTTCAGTACACAGAATTCATATCAGAAGTTTAAAACGGCATCTCCTTAAAGCTCCCTCATATCTCCTTTTGTACACAATTGATAGGAATTCTGTGTAATGCTGTAGTATCGCACTTTTTCACACGTTTGCAAATAGGGTGTAAGGTGCTCATCTATCCTCCCTTCAGAACCTACCTCCCTGGGTAAACTAGCACAGGTTCTGGGTGTGCTCCACATACCACCCTAGTTAATCTGGTACAGGTAAAGGCTGTGCTCAGAAGCATCCCCCCATTCCATTCAGCCTCCCAGTTAAGGGTATTGTTACCGCGCGTGCCACTTTCTTTCTAAGAATTGATGGGGTTTTCCTATTTTAATGCTGGAACAATCTCGGCTCTGATCGAGATCAAAG
>JBCAUI010500816.1:0-26525 GCA_038406195.1 Haplosyllis anthogorgicola | reverse complement strand
AAGGTACATGCATACCAGGACTCTGAGAATTCAATCCATTCTCCATTCTTGAAGGCATTTGGACAACTAATTTCATCATAAAATATCGGAAGGCATGAAGATTAAAACAAAATTTATTCTACACTTAGTCTACAAGATGACACACTACAAATTGGTAAAACAATTAATTGGTATGTCAACAAGATGACAAAGTAACGAGTTAGCACCCCTACGAGAAATACAAGCGACGAATTGACAGCTAGCGAAGTATCGTATACCCTAATTAAGCAATATATTAAACAGTAAATTTTTGATTTAAACTAAACTTAAAATTAAAGTCGCATGTTGAAACTCGACCTCTAAACACAAACTGTGAATAAATCGCCCCGTCGTGGTATTGACAGCCCTATCCGGCGCTGATGTGAACATGCACGGGAAAAAACTATTAATACGATCATTAACATGCTCATCTATCAATTACGCTACATTAAGTTCGGTGGATATGCTTGGAATAATACCTAGGTGTACAAGGCTGTAATTCTACCGATTTAAAAAGCCGCCACATAAGAAGATATGGCTCGAGTCACAAAATAGTGTCCAGAAGATATTTTCAGGGAAAATAATGTAGATTTAAATCTAAATCAAAATAATGTTATTATATTAAGCTCATTGACATCTTCCATGCCAAAGCTTTAAGTTCGAAAATTGGTTGAAAATAAATCGATTAAATATTTACCCAATTGCCAAGAAATTTATTTCTCGCTAAAAGTGCACACTTAACTGTCGAAAAAATCACCATAGGATAAGTAGTTGCACAAAAATTTAACAGTGATCAAGAAGGCTAAGTCTAGGTTTTTGTTTGTGTTGTTGTTCAAATATGTTGAGTAATCTAATTTCTCTATTTTGTATTGTTTTAGGTACAACACCAGCAGCAGTTGGGTGAACAGGGTTCAGGTCTGCACCTTGGCGCACCACAGTTTGAACCAGTTGGAATCGATCCCATGCCATTTGATTACCCGAGTCAGTTCGTGCCTTCCATGGACTCACCAAATGTTAATATAGATTATAACCAGCAACAGGTGGGAATTTATTCCTTTGGATTAAAATACAGTGAAACTACCGTGGCAGGAGCGCTGAATTTTAAGTTTTCACGTCCACCTGTCTATGAAGCCGATCGTTAAATTTGTTTAGCGATTAGAAGTGACCTCACATGTGGATGGTCGTGTAAGAGAAGGCTTCCTGTGCCAATACCCTAAAAGCCTTTTTGCACACACTTGTCGACTTTTGTTCGAATTTATTATTGGGATGGGCTAGGGAGAGTATTTTTCATAATGTAAACAACTGTGTGGAATTGAATAATATCAATACGGTAAAGAATGTTTAGATCAGTAACTATGGAAACAAAATAATATTTTGAAAAAAAATGAAGCAAGAGCATAGAACTTAATTTAAGAAAAAGAAGAACAGAAAAGGGAACGAAACTGACTAAAACATTTTTAGCGAGTTTGTAACAATGTTTTTCATTGCAACAGCAGTTATTAAGACAGCAACAGCAACAACAACCAATAGCCGTGTTAACACAACAGCAGTATGCACTCGCCGCCCAGCAACAACAGTTAGGTAGGTTACCATACCAACACGCATTGTGGCCCTCTGGTGGTCATCGTGTAGAAACTAGATGGCACCATCAGAGGATTGGAGTCATCTAGCCGTGTGTATCTAACCAAAAACATGTATCTCCACAAGTCCGTTACCCAATGGAACACTGAACAAGAGAACTTTTCCCCATGCTGGCAATTGTGAAATCGAATATAGTGCATTTCTGGCGCTGAAAACGGGTCCAAATCTGTAACTTTATGGAAAAAATGGATTTAACAAGTCCATGATTACATCTACTGTGACCATTTTGCTGCCCATACGTACCATAATTGTCCATTTTTACAAGAATTAGTAAAAAAAAAATAGGTGAAGATAGTATCCAAAGTTTGGCGTGTGTCACAAGAAAAGCAGAAGTATCAAAATTTGAGGTGCGCCACAAATTCGTTTGAACAGGAGAAACGACAGTGGGGTCAAGTTCTCTGGTGTAATGTGGGGTCAAGGCCTGAATGACACTCTTCCTTTACATGTAGACGTTTTATATTATGCAATACATTGCGGTATATCACTGTTGTTTTTTTTTTTATTTTTCATTTTGCGCTTACTTATACATGGCTTATGTTTGAATTTTTCGGTATTTTATAACAATTACTGTGATCTTTCTACCTGGAGGAGAATGCTTACATTTTTCCAGTGAAAAGAAAAGGATGAATCACTAAAAAATATAACCATGGTTCTTTCGTAGCTCTCCTATTTAAGTGCAATACGAAATGGCCTTCTTTTCCAAAGGGATCGATCTAAATGCATGAGAAATTATGTAGAGTAACTTTGATATAAGTGAAATTGTAATGTCGATATACACTTATAACATATATCTGCAGAGCATGTATATCTGTTCAGTGTTGTATAATATGTTTGATTTTACATGTAAATTTAAAATGTTATATTAAATCTTGACCTGTCAATCCCCGGAAAAAATGGACAATAATATTCCATTTGAGGAAAACTTTCAGAAATGTAGAATAGTCGGTATATTTTCCTATCAGTGTTGCACTAAAGTTACCATATTTAGACACAGTAAGTAGATAGGTCTGCACAATTTTGTTTACTCGATTACAAAATTCTAGATTTTTCATAAGATTCAGCAGTAATATTTTTGTACCAAATCAAGTTGGAGATGGTTCGTTTATTTAACTAAAATTTTTTTTCTTTTTTTCTTTTTTTTTTGTAATGAAGCGCAAAGAAAAATACTTTATTTTTGTGAATTTGGTAAAACAAGTTTTTGCAAATCAAACGTTGAAATACATCAGTGGTCTTGACCTCACAGTGTTCCACCCTTTTTTCCTCGTTTGTTATTTTTTAAATAATTGTACAGTCGCTTAGTCTAGTAGAAATTTGCGCAAAAAAATACGGACTTAATTATAGAAATAAAGTAAATAAATAACAAGTTGACAAAAAGTTGTACATAGAGGAAGACGTAATATTATTATCTGTAAGATGCGGGTATGACAGGCCTGGGTTTAATATGAATATAGCCACCATTAACTTTACGAGGGTACGCATGCATAGCCGGTTATAGTCTGATAAGCAAAGCGGAATATGAAACCGAAATTGCATAACAAAGGACAATCACCTAAGATGCCTTTGTTGAAGTTTTCGGTTATTACCGTTAGAAACTTAAACATCTTGCCTAACCAAAACAGGGGTACCAGTAGTGGATGCAAAATTGTTGCACAGTAGTCACAGATAAAGGGACTAACACGTAACGTGATGACAGATTATCGTAACCCATTAAAAATACAGAATTTCATCAGTTTAATAAGTTTTGAGATGGCTTAATCAAAGGCATCAGAATAATGAGTTGTAAGGAAAGGCTTGGTGGTCTTTGAATTAGGGCGTATTTGAAAATGTCAATTGGGAGCCCAGACAACTAAATGTGTGCATGCTACATAACTGCGTATACTGTGGCTATGTTCTTCTATCTGTTCCATGGGTTGGTTTTTAGCATGAATGTACAATATATATATACAGCCTATGCATCTGTGTACTACTCACTACCAGATTGCCAAATTCCTTTCCTATGCTTTATATGTTTGTAATAAGATTTATGATTTTCAGTTTGCGGAACAGAACACTATACTGTACTGTATATTGATTCGCTAGTGTACAGATAGATGTTTGGACAAATTTTCCCCCCGCAAACGAAAATATTTAAATTTGCCATTGTTTATTTTTTCGGTATTGCTCAAAAGTATACGGATGCTAGGATGCTAAATGGAGGCTGTAGCCATACTTTGATTCGACATTATTGCAAAATAGACAAGTTTGCACAAAAGATAAATAAACGAAATTCTGATTAAAAGCTTCCTAGCATTCTATCCACTGTATAGGTTGTTCATTACTTAAGGACGATTACGTGCGCATGCTACTAGCCAGCTCTTTATGGAAGGGCCTGTTCTGCCAGAGTTTATTGTTCGGCACATGTCATCATCACCTAAAAACGAGGTTCGTTGGCTGAAACTGACATTGGCGTGAAAATACAACATTGTGCCCGTGGTCGCTTTCGCTGACGAGCCTCGTGCCAAGTGTTTGTATGTTGTTAGTGGGTTTGTGTTTTGCTATGCTCTGCTCTATACTCCTTGTCTACAGGCCTGGGGCCCCCCGGAGCTGCATTTGGCACGCCCACCCCTTACATAATCAACGCCGGCACGGCTCAGACGGCGCCCACATCTGGTGCTGATGCCCAGTACCCTGTCAGCATCCCCATTGCAGCAGGTCAGCTCTTGTTTCTTGTTTCATACAGTCAGTTGGTGCTACCAATGTGCAAATGTGTGCAAACTGGTCACACTAGCCGAACTGGACCAAAAGATTTTTTTACCTCGCAAATGATTTTAACTGTCAAAAACGTATACATATACGTACACATGCAATTTTTGGAAAAAGGAGGACACCAGAGGTGTGAACACTTTGCATACATTTTTCAAGGTTCTATCAAACAAGGAAAACTAGCATCCCAAACTGCACTGAATTAAATAGCTCCCAAGGCATTTAATGTAACAAATATTTCAACGAAAATAAAATACAAAAGATTATCATGAGTCTCGAGAAAAAACGGACGAACAAAAATTGACGGGACATGCATTTGTGATTGAGTCATAAAGTACGAACAAAATTAAAATAAAATAAAGTCTAGGATCCTTATCTTAAAAGTGAAGGAGTGAAAAGAAACTACCCGTGTTTAAAAACTAACAAAAAGTTCGTTGTTCCTGAACGTTTAAAATATGTAAGAACCTCATGTTATGACAAAGCATCAATCAAGAACCACGTAACTACCTGAAGCACCCGAGGCCCAACATTTTTTGGCTGATTTAAAGCAGCCTATGGAATCGGTCATGTTATATGTATTTTTGCTGAATTGGCTCACTTCCAATTGCCCAATTGACCTCCGACCAATTTCATATGTTGTCAAAAGTTTTCAATTAAATTGTACCTTTGTCAGAATTCAAAAACAGTAATTAGGTCATTTTTTATCACAGATGTAGTCAACATTTTGGGCTAATGCGTCTATATTCAGTGGAAGTGTAAATGTTGAAACACATTCAAATTGTGTATTCGGGTAACAATTTTATTTTTTGTCAGAATTTGGAAAAAGTTATCTGTTAATTTTTGGCGCCATTTTGAAAACCCGAAGAGTCTCACACCAGTGGTTATTTTTGTGTGACCTACTTTTTTAGACATGCATATGGGACATGTAGACATGGAGTTACAGAATCAGTGTTAACATGTTGACATTTTGAATTTGCCACCTTTTTGGTGAAAGTGGGTCATCATGACCTAGTTTCAAAATAAGGGCAGAATAAGTAGGTCATAGTTGTAGGTCAAGGACATTGCAAGTCTTTGCAGGCAAATTGTATGTTATTAGGTCATGACCTAATTTTTAAGTAGGTTATTGTGACCTATTTATGAAATTAGGTCACAAGAAGAGGTCATGGGTGTGGGTCAAGTTCATGATACCATAGCATAGTTGAAAGTTACTGATAATTTTTACCTTACTCAGAAATCTCAATGCCCTTGAAGTGATTTATTGCATTGTTGACAAGATATCTAGTTGCAGTCTTGTACTGTTTTATCTGGGGCATAAACTGGAACAAAGAGTTATGTTTTTGTGCATGTGTATCAGTGTGTGCTAGTTGATAATCTTATGGAAAATATAAAATCAATTTGTTTTTTAAATCGGCCTACAGACCAACGGTCTATCTTCGTTTAATTGTTTACTCCACCTTCCGATTTTTTTTAAAGGACTGTGAAGAAGTCTCTTTAGAACTGTTGTATTTGTTTATAAATGATTTAAAAGACAAGAATTCATCGTCTTCTATGCATGATGTGACTATGTAACCTATTGCTTCGGGGCATGCGCAGTGACTTTGATGTTGTTTCAAAAACAAGAAAATTCTGAAACGTAGCCTTGGGAGCCCAGTGATACATAGAACCAGAATATCAAGAATGTTCAACATTTGTTTTCTTGCAATAAATAATCAAAGCTACATTTTATTTTCACCTTTTATTTTTCACTTTGATCTTAAACGATGCCTAGAAAATTTACTAAAAGGATTAACTTTGTATCTATTCCCTATTTAGTGACAAAGAATTATACCATACAAGTGTAAATTTACGTTTTCATGTACATTGTAGAAGTGTGACCTTTAAACACTAATTTATATGTGTGTTGAGTTTTTGCACCTAATTTTAATCGTAGAGTACATTTACAAAGTAACCTACTGTATATTTTATGCACTACAATACTCCTTCCCGATGTAAAGACTAGAACTACAAAAATGTATGATTAAGATTTGAATGCTTTTAAAGTGCGCATGCAAGTGAAGCGGTTACTTATTTAGCTGATTATATTGCAGGTCCAACAGCCGTGGTTCCTCAATATTACAGTGTGCAGACACCATGGGGTATATACCCTGCCGGGTTGATACAGCAGGGTGCTGCTGCAGGACAGCAGACCCCACAAGCCGTTACACCGCAGGTGAGTAACAGTGACTCCTACGTTACATCTGTGTAACAAATGAAAAGCTGAACGTTTTACTAGCTGTTTACATTTTTGTCGTTTACACTCGCTTCGGTTTGTAGAATAAAAAGAAATCGAACATCTGTTAACTTTTTGAATGTGAGCTTAGTTGTGAAAATAACATGCATGTCCGTAATAAAGTCACGCCTTTTATGTTGCAGGGTCAATTGTTGCGGGGTCAAGGTCGTCCACTCACACCGTCGCAACAGAACCAGGAGCTGGGAACACCAACCGGAAACGGACAGCCTCCCACCATACTCCAAACACCCGGTTTGTTAACGAATCAGATATTAAAAAAAAGATAAAATAGGGCAAGTATAAGTTTGACAAGACTGGATTTATTCAAGCTCATATTTTTTTACTGAGCCAATAGACCCTACATGCACATGGTATTTTGTCATCAGAAAGTTCTATCACCAGTAGGTTACAAAATTTTAAAATGAAAGGGCAGAAACTGGTAGCGATTCTGATCCAAATGCCACTGCTGAGTCATATTAATAAAATCAAAATACAATTAGACTTTTTTGGCTCATTGGCATATATGCCAAAGAGCCTACAGAGTCCTGATTTGTCCGTCGTCGTCGTCGTTGTTTGTGCACACTCACCCTGAGCATACTTTTAATCATAGAGACTTCATATTTTACACACATATGCAACAATGTCCCCAATGGATGCCCAGCAAATATTATGTTGTGACCATTATTCTCAAATTGGCAGCCATATTTGTATTTTCTTTGATCCTTGCTCCTGGACATGCATTTGATGGAACAAACTTCATATTTGCCAGTCATATGCACCTATGTACCCTCTTCATTTCTTGTAAAAACTATATTGGTGCCATATATATTTCCAGTTTATCAGCCATATTTGTGTTTTTTATTGATCACATATGGGAGATTTCATCTGATACACTTTATTTGCACCCATGACTTGGATTGTCATAGTTTTTTGATAATGCCAAATGAGCTGAGGGCCATCGGGACCTATTTGTTAACAATTAGATATAAGCCTTTACCTAAAAGGTGCACATACTATTTTTCAGGGGGAGCAGCAGGTTACCAGATACTTGCACCAGCATACTACGATCAGAGTGGTCAGTTAGTAATGAGCAACGGTCGAGGTATCGGCACGCCTGTCCGTCTAGTATCTCCTGCACCAATCCTTGTCAGCACCGGGCAACAAGGTATCTACTTCTATCCGTTTATATCGTGTAACACACGACTCTTACTCAAGTTAATTAAAGTTATACTTAGTTAACTCCTCAGTTTTGCAGTGCTTTACCTGCCAGATCTTAAAGTCAGTATCACAGGTTGAAGTTACGAAAACTGTATTGGGAATATTTTTGGTCCTTGAAGCAATTTGTACAGTTGTGCTAAAATTATTTTCGAAGTGGCAATCCCATGGACTATTTACTAGGCTATTGATTATGACTATTGAAATGCAATGTACAGATATGTAAAAATCCACCGCAAAACTATTTTGTACACTGAATGTGGGTTGTTGCTACAATTTTAATGTGGAACAGCAGAGCACTCAAGAAATTGTGATACTAATTTTGAAGATGGTATATATTGCTGAGCTGATAATTTTACTGTTTAAAATACTTGTACCGTACGTACATATACTGTGTACTGCGACACTTCATCCAACAAGACATTAACCCTGCACCGCTGTGTAATAAACCGTAGGGTCAAGTGTTCGTTTTGTGCGTTCTATTACAGTTTAAAATCAAGCCATAGTTAAGAGCAAGACATACACGCACAGCACCACTAGATTATCAGGCAACCTGCAGTTATACTCGTCTTTAAAATATATACGCCAGTAAAATTGTCAAATATTTTGTATTTAGTGCAGTAGTAACGGTCGCTCTAAAATAGCACAGTCGCGTTAAAGTGCTGTGTTTACGAAATGGAAACGGCCCATGGTTTTACAGTTGTTTTGGGCCTAAAACTGTATAACTCGGGTGAATCAGTTGATTTAGTGGTGTAATTATCTCAGAATTTACCTCTCGCAATTTAAAAAAGAAGCAGAACAACTAATGTATAATACACGTTTCTCTCTCTCCTATCCTCGCTGTATATAAGGAGCGGCCAATGGGCTCGGGCCTAACCTCCGCCTGCTAACCACGCAGGGGGGTCAGATGGGTGGCACGCCGCTGCAGGGCACACAGGTCGCCTACTCCAGCGCTAGTAACACACCCCAGAATTCAGGATTTGGTGAGGGTATGCACCCTTTCCTTCCTACACGTAATGTGGCGTCCTGGCTTTTCTTGCACCCACTCTTTTAACATGTGGTATCTTTGTAGGTTTTGCACTATTGTTAAAATGCATCTGTTTCTTGTCTATCAATATTCCAGTTGATATGCACAAACTGTTTTAAGACCCCATCTTCTTTATTACCATAAATAGTGGTACCAAAGGGTGCTCTTAAATGACAGGTTTTTATGTATAAATTGGTGCAACAATTGTGTTTGCAAAATGTCTCATTAAATCAAAATGGCACGAATGAATTTAAACCAAGAATAACAGCTGGAATATCGGGTCTGTAGATGTTAAGTGCAGGGTGTCGTTTGCTTGTGTCATTGTGTGCAGGGGTCTTAAGTGTACCGTAAAATCTGTTTTCTACGACCACCTCTTCAGAAAATTTTTTGGTGATGGTATGTTGTTTTAAATTTTGTTGTGAAATTTACCGCAGTTTTATGTAACGGAAAATGAAAGTTATTGTGGTCGCACGTAACAGGTTTTCCTGAAAGTTTGAGCTTTGAATCCTATAAAAGTTACTTCAATTATCAGTTTTCACAAAATGTAATCATCTTTAATCAAATTGTAAAGGACAATACTATAGCTACCATTTTGACCGCATAAAATTCATGCAGATAACTAAATTGAAGCAACTATGACGGCTTGCACGAACACAAATCTACCTGTAGAGTAGATGCATGCGTTAGATATTTTCTCCGGCACACACAGTTTCACGGTACAAAAAAGCTTATAAACTTCCAATATTTGCAGCGTTGCCTTTAACTAATAAAAATTTTCGTTTTGAAAATTCCAAAAAAAACTCAACAAAACAACCCAAAGATTGCCGCAAATAGTTTTTGAACCTCATTTTATTTGGCACAATTTTTACTGATAAGTGCACTAATAATCAAGCCACAAATCATTTATGTACATGTAGGAATTGAGTTCGTATTTCAAAGTCTGTTTTCTTTATATTGAACGTACTTAGTAAGGTGTGTTAACTTTCGTAGGAGCAGCATGATATTTATTGTTTATGGGTTCAGTTAGGGTTTTTGATTTATGATAACCCATTTGGGGTCAATCAGGCAATACAACATACCCCCTGTAGAATGTTAAGTTGGACCTACGTTTTCAGTATGTAAGTTTTAGCACCAGAAGGCCCGAGCTGCATGGATGGTGTGTTCGGTGTTTGACAAACGAGCAGGCTTATTGGTCACGTGTCCGTTCAGCCTCATTTTCGTCACAAATACTCCAGTTATCTCGGATGTGTGTGATTAATTAGGCCAGTTTTATTAATTAAAGGCAGCCAGGTACAACTGCGCATGAAGTAAGATTAGAAATCACTAAGATGGGTAGTGAGAAGACTACAATGCGCTGGTTTCCTGACTGATATCTGTCGCTGTTTTGTGCATGCTAAATTCCGTGTATTTCGCTTGGCTAATAAAACAAAAAAGAAAACAATTTAGAAATCTTTAATATTGTAAGATATTTTTTCATGTTGTCGAGCTGATTTATTTGGAGCCTGATTTTCAATCTTGTGTATCTTTTCATAATATCTGGTATAAACTGTTCTTGCAGAAAAAATGTTCATCCAAAATCCTTTTATAATTGTAATTAAATTAACGTATAAAAATAATGCATAGTGTAACAAAATTTAGATTCTAAAATTATACGAAATGAAGAAAAATAAGATAAATTAATATGGCAGTGCACTAAAATGTACAGTGACTAACAAACAAAAATAAATTTAAAAAGTTTTGCCAAGCGAAAAGAAAACAATTCCAAACTTTTGAAAAGTCAAAATTAATTTTTCAAAATAACTAAATTTCATTTTAAGAAATAGAAAAAAAAAAGGTATGAAAGTGTTTGTTGATGTTGGTTGTTCCTCCTGTGTTGCAGCCTACACACCCACCAGCAGTCTGTACACTCCGGTCACTAACAGCATTTTCACGCCCATCTCGAGCGGGCTGGGAAACCTCGGGGGATCAAGCACCCCGGGAGCTATCGGCTCGGGTAGGTCTATCCTTTGCGACTTCCGCGGAAATTTATGCCTGAAGGCTGGGATCTACAAGCGTTGTGAAAAAACGCTTTGTAAAATGAAAACGGTTTTGATTGGATACGAATTCGCATTTGGTGCAGCCCACATCATTGAAAATACACAGCGCAGCGACTTTCATCACTAATAAACGCATTTGGTGGAGCCTGGCCATAGTGCAGATTTTCAAAACATGTATTTTGCTGGTACCCGTTGTAAAAAAAACGTTTTTCTTTGGCCACAGGTACCAGTGTTTCGGATTATATTTTCATTTTGGTTTCCCTTCCCCTCATTATTTAGTTCTTTAAATGCTGGTAACCGTCACAATCCTTTCCTGGCACAAGTGGCGCCATCATTTTTGGTGTCCCTACTAAGGATTTTAGTGACTCGCCACAACACCTAGCTACACCCGTTGAAGGTTTTCCTGTCGGGATATTGTGTCATAATGTTAGTTACAACGATGATTGGGACACTGAAAACCAGTCTAATCGTAAAACAGTGTAATCGTAAAGTTTTGTCCCAGGACTGGGAAAATGGGAAGTTGTAGGTTTTCCGAGAGGTGGGAAAACGCAGGAATTCTGCTTAAGCATGAAGCATGGCAACCCTGCTGTAACAAATTTACTTGCAGCTGAATAAAAAATTTTGAACTTCCCTTTAGCAGGCATCTTTGTAGGATTCTGGTGCATAAGCCTCAATGTGCAATAGAGATGATGCCGAATGTAAATTTCATATTCGGTTGTCGGTTTGTCCTTTCAAACGAATATTCGTTCTTATTTGGTTTTGAGCATACACCTGCTTACTGGATGCCTCTTGCTCAAAATATGAGTATCAACTGTAGCTTCCTGTTAATCACATCTACATCAAGCAGCGGCAATACAAATAATTTAGCCACTTTGATGAGCTTAGCTGTGCTTTTGTAGATAGATAGTCAATAAATAGTGCTTGTTTGCAAAAATAATTTCCTTTTACAAATATTAACCATTAAATACTGGCTGTAAAGTGAAACCAAATATCCGAATTTTCCATTGCCACAATTGAATATGTGTAAAACGAACGGTAGATTCGAATACGGATACCGAAACTCATCTAATGTGCAAGGTTTTGTGCAGGGTGTGGGTTGCTAGGTGACATGCTGCAGAAGCTGTTCCGAAATTATTGTCTAATAACATTCCAAACTGTCCCACAGATTTTGTGTACAGTGTGCATGCACACAAATGCACGTTTGAGCAGGAATATGTGTTCATATTAAAGTTGATGAGCATGCAGGTCACAAATGTGACTGCACTGATATCTGGTATATGACTATATGATACACTTGGGTCGTGAAATCGTACTTAAACATTCTACATATGGTGATGCGAAGTGCATCGCATGCGGTGTAGATTGCGCAATAATAGCATGGTGTGGCTTTATCTTTGGCACCGTAGTTGAAGGTAGTAAATAACATAAACAACCAATCTGTTCCCTTTCTTATTGTATAGATGCTTATACTAATGAAGTAAATTTAATAATTAAAGTATATGTGAACGAAAGATGTGTGTATAATTTAATCTTTTGTTTAATTAATTGAGAACTTTTCTTCGGTCATTGTAGCTGCAATGTCAACCGGTCGACGCGACTCACTAGGAGACTATAAGCGAGGATTACCGCAGCTGAATCAGTACTATGGCGCACTGGGCTCAGCGAGCGCATCACCAGCTGGACCCATGGGTCTCGTACAAACCGGACAGAGCCTGACGCCACCTCCCTCTCTATCAGGTAATGGATACAAATACGCTAATCTAACATTGCAATTTTACGAAGCAAGCAAGGAATACACGCTTTAAAAAGCGTTTATTTGTAAGAAATTCGTGTTAAACCTCAGCTGCAAAGGCTTTGGTTTGTCAAATCCCTCTCAGACATGCCTCAAAAGCAAAGAAAAAAAAGTTAGTTGACCAGGGCAGGTGCAAGTAATACCAGTTAAATATCTGTTTGGTGAACTGTACTACACAAGTAAACATTAATAATTAAGTGCTGGTAATTTTGTCAGTATTACGAAGCTGCAAAACCAGGAAATATGCTGGAATATACTCTTTAATATCAGGATTTAATTACTATTTTACAGGGTCAAACTCGAACCTGGCGCTTGCTGGAAGTTACGGTTATGATTACGGATTGGGAGGCAGCACTCGGTTGTACAACGCTGCGCCAGGCGCCGAGGCAAAGTTTAGAAACGGATCTCTAACCGGGACGAATGGTCTGTTCGGTAGCTCATTGTTCCCATCACGAATACTAGCAAAGAGGTGAGTTTAATAAGAATATGTCTTCTTTTTCAAAAAATCCAGATGGGGGGGGGGCACTCAAGAAACTGCTGGATGCTGGATAAGCACGCCATTTGTTATTTGCGCTGAACAAAGTAATAAATTTGTTAAACGTGTACTGGTGATGATGATTAAAATGACTGATGACAGCACGGTTGATTGTCGTGTATTAGCTGCTGAACCAGTCTTAAACAACGACAGAATTTAGATTTGTAATGTATCATTTAAATGCGTAAAATGTCCAGCATTTGTTGCTGCCAATAGAGGCAATCAAATGTTGATGTATTTTTCGGGAATCCAGATACCTTCTCAGCATAACTTAATGTCCAAAAAAAATAAGTAAATAAATGTAAAAAGGAAAAAAAAAACAACCTGAAGATGCGTTAAATAAATTCCATTAAATTTCTAATCTTGCCTGTGATGATTTGTTTCAGTGCAAGTTTATCCAAAGAAGTAACGGGAAGAAGTCGTTTATTAGAAGACTTCCGCAACAATCGAATTCCCAGCCTGCAGCTGAAGGACCTGGTCAACCACGTCGTCGAGTTCTCGCAAGATCAACATGGATCAAGGTAAGAAGGGTTCATTATTAAATTAACAACTCGGATTTTTTTCCCTAGCACAAAAAGTACAGTGGAACTTCTTTGGGCGGACCTTCTTTTAAACGACAAACCTCGCTTTGCAAGACCATCAGACTTTAGATGTCACACGTTAAATTACACAAAAAATAATCCTTCTTTGTAAGACCACCACGTGATTGGCTACCACTTTTCTTCTCAAAATTGGGTGGTTGTCCAAAGGAAGGTTTACTGTACTCTGATTTAACTTCATGGCATACAGGGACACAGAATTCAGAATGCTTTAGAATACAATTTCTTGAAATGAACAATAAACAAACGCAATACTTCAATGCATTAAAAAATACATAACATAACTGTCAATGACTTTGTGACATATTTCATGTGAAGCTCATAGTTCTTAGTTTCGTGCGCAGCTTGATGGTATCATTGTTAAAGCTGGTGGTGATGATAGACACACTCATGACAGAATGGTTGATTGCTTTGTATTAGCTGCTGAACCAGTTTCTTAAATTTTAGAACCTTAGTATTTGTAGCTGAAACACTGTATTACAATCAAACATTGTTTTATTTCAGATTCATACAACAAAAGTTGGAGCGTGCAACTCCGGCAGAGAAGGCAATGGTATTTAATGAAATCATTCAAGCGGCATATAGGTATGTGTAAAGAAGTTTGCCGAATGGTCAGTTAAAGATCGGTTGTAAAATGTGGAATATGTACGTCTTTAACAGATTAAGTGATAATGATAAATAGGTCTATGTCTACTCACATAACTTTGTGCAAGGTTCATCGTAATACATAACCATTTTGTGGGGCCACTGGCACCAGTCAGTCTGTTTTGGACTTGGAAAGACGAGGTTCATCGGTCCCCTACACCCAAAGTAAGGTATGAAACTTGGGACCTGTGACATAGTCTTCCGTGGCTGAATAAATGCAGTAGAAATGTTGCGATGACGATAAAACTTAGGACACCTTATGATCAGCTTCTGATTATTAATAGCGTTACCATCACTGAGCAACTAGTTTTATTTAACTTTCTCATATTTGTGCATACATTGTTAAGCTTTGAACAAACATAAACACATGTTGTTTCATCCATTACAGTTTAATGACGGATGTTTTCGGAAATTACGTCATCCAGAAGTTCTTCGAGTTCGGGACGTCAGAACAGAAACAGACTCTTGCGCAGAGAGTACGAGGTCACGTGTTACCTCTTGCACTGCAGATGTACGGATGCAGAGTTATCCAGAAAGCGCTCGAGTCTATACCACCAGACATGCAGGTAGGTTACTATTCAATTCACTTGAATGCACCAGCTTCACTTTAGCAAGCCCCTCCTTTGTACTACTTTAAATGCGTGCATCAGAATTTAACTTACAAGCAAAGTCAGCCGATGTTTAGAACTGATGCATTTTTGTAAATGAAGTCACTTTGTCAAATTTTTAATGTTTGACGACCTAGTGAAAACATAGCCATAATTTTGGTCACATTCTATTTTTGTTCGGTGAGGTACTGGTTGTGATGATGAATTTATCTTTAAGGACACAATGCATGATTCATTTATACGCTATTCTGAATCAGTACAATGATTTGGCATTAAAACTGCGGTACAATTGTAGTATGTACATTCAAATGTGGGTACTTTTCACTTCAGGTTGAGATTGTGAAGGAGCTTGACGGGCATGTGTTAAAATGTGTGAAGGATCAGAATGGAAACCACGTTGTACAGAAGTGCATAGAATGTGTGGAATCTAAACATCTTCAATTCATCATTGACGCTTTCAAAGGACAGGTAAGTTGTATGTTCATCACAGCCGCGTGAAGATTCTGTTGTTCACAAGAACGTGAAATGAATAGGAAAACCGAAAGCTAAATAGAATGTTGCAATGACGATTACACTTAGGACACCGATGATCAGACTCTGATTATATCAAGATGTTACCTATAACTGAGCAACAAAGTTACAATTATTAGTGAACTGTTTATCAAAACTTAATATGAATGGGCTTCAGAATTTCACAGTAAAATATTTGGAAACTTGTATGTGGTAGATTTACGCTGTGAATTAAGAGGTATAAAATGTTAAAATTTTCGGAAAATTTACAATCTCTCAGTTTTGCACAGTTTTAAAATTTTACAATGTTGGGTGTGTGTTGTAGGTATTTGCATTATCGACGCATCCGTACGGTTGTCGTGTCATCCAGCGCATCCTCGAGCATTGTACCATAGAGCAGACACAGCCCATACAGGAGGAACTACACTCGCAGACAGAGCGCCTGGTGCAAGATCAGTATGGAAACTACGTTATACAACATGTACTTGAGCACGGGCGACCGGAGGATAAGAGTAAGATCGTATCGGAACTGCGTGGCAAGATTCTTGTGCTCAGTCAACACAAGTTTGCCAGGTATGAAACTGTTGTTTAATGTTGTGCAATTTGCATGTGGAGAAGGATAAAGAAGTGGGATAGGGGATTTCTTCCTGGAAATTAAAAAGTACAATACAGTAAACAACACAGGGATGACATTGTGTTCTCGAAAAAAAACATTAAAAATCACGATTTAGAAGTTGCATGCAGGTGACATTTGTTTGTATCATGCTTGACCCAATGTAAGTGTAGAAATGTACAGACCAACTTGCAGAAAGATATATTCTTTCATAGTGCTAAACTTGTTGTAATGACGATTACACTTAGGACACCGATGATCAGTCTCTGATTATAACACCACGTTACCTGTAACTGAACAACTAAGTTAGAGCTTCACAACAGTGTATTTTCTACAATATAGTTACTAGCTACAAGAATTGACAAGACGAACATAAAATTTTTAACGCAGCTACATGTGTATGATGTATATCGTTTCAGCAATGTGGTGGAGAAATGCGTCTCATTTTCATCTCGTGCAGAAAGAGCAATGTTCATCGACGAAGTGTGCAGTCTGAATGATGGGTGTGTATGCATTCTACACGGTGCACGCTGTTTGCATCGAAAAATAATTCTTTCTGACATATTGATCTAAAAAGCAAAACGAATTTAATTCAAACAATGCACACTGTATGCGGTTATTTATGTTAAAACATTAATTTGTTGGATTACATTTCACGGATACGGATTTTGTTGACGGCACCGATCAGAAAATAGAAATGGGCTTTACTGCACTTTAAAACATTTTGATATAAAACAAACGTAATCCAACAGATAGACATTCTGGATAAGAAGCATAATTGTGTTTAATTTCAAGACTAAATTTAATTCTTTTTCTTTATTTTATTTACACACATTACATTAAATCCAAACCTCCCTGTCCGAAACCCCTTACAATTATTGGTAGAAAATAATACATAGACTGCAGAATCTGTTCTGGAAGATATCTGGTGGATCTGTGCGCTATTTGTGCCTTTTTATTGGCGTCTTACAAAACAGGATCTGGCAGAAGCTAATCCCCTCCATTGCTTTTTAAACAGCGTTTCTGTTTGCAAATCAGACCAGTTTTAGTTTGCGGCCCGATTTTCAGATAGCATCACCACCACCACCACCACCACTTTGTGTAGTATCGAATCATGTGTACAACAGTAGAAACGCTGTTTAGATATGCTACAACTCACTGTATGTTTGTTAGCAGTAGATTTATGTTGGTAACATTTGGTAGATTTTTATTTTGTCAACAGATTTTAACTTGCAGAATTAACACTGTGCAGCTGAGATGGCAGCAAGAAGGACAGACGACATCCAACAACACAGCTTCTGTACAGCGATTCCTGCAGTTTGTCCAACAAAACCTGTCAAAAACAATGTAGACTATTTTGGTTCAAATAACTAATTTTCCATGGTTGCCACAACACAGGAAAAAAAGGGAATTTGACTTACAGGGTTTTTTCCAGACAGGGAAAAGACCGGGAATTCAGAAAGAACACTGGGAATTTTCTAAATAAGATGCTGAAGTTGCACTTATAAATTTCACAAGATAAAAGTCACCACAAGGAAAATATCTGAAACAACCATGTGGCAACCATGAGGGTGGCAACCATGTTTGACATTTTGATTATTTTCAAAAAAAAAAAAAAAATAGATAAAAGGTGCTGCAGGTCGCACTGTTCAGTCCAACCCGACGCATTCCCCTCCCAACCTTGACTCTGGGTGTTTGTGTACAGTACTAACCAATGTTTATGTTAAGATGAGTGGTTTGCTGACACTTGTAGGCCCCACAGTGCGCTGTACACAATGATGAAGGACCAGTTCGCCAACTACGTCGTGCAGAAGATGATTGACGTCGCAGAACCAACACAGCGCAAGTTGCTTATGCACAAGGTAAGTCCGGTTTTAATCTTTTGCTATGAGAACAATTATACACGCACTCATTGTATATTTATCGTGTAAAAGTTTTAAGCATGGTGTAGCACCAGACGTGAACTTTGACACAAGCAAGAAAGAGTACAGGCGAGAGATCCACCCTGGCTTTAAAACTGGTAGTAGGTGTCCCCACAAACAGACCCTGGTCCAACAAAATGTAAAAAATAAAATAAAAGAGTACTTTTTGAAAGGTTTTTGTGAGTTGAAACAAAAGGTAACAAATATTCTCAAGGCTGGTGCGGCATTTTGGGTTCTCTGGTGGAATTTACAATAATGTCAAACTTGTTGCAATGACGATTACACTTAGGACACCGATGATAAGTCTCAGGTTATAACATTACGTTACCTATAACTGAGTAACAAAGCACAAACTTTACAAAAGCACAATTTACAGAGATTCCTTTGACAGTAGTCTCTAACTTTAGGCTAAGACTACCTAATTTCCGAACTGCCTTATCCAGATGGACTGCAAAAGATCAGAGGATTTACCAGTTTTGCTTTTAACCTGTTCTGACCTGTTTCATGAGATACGCGCTTGTAAAGGCACCCACCTGTGCAGATTTAAAACTGCGTTAATGATTAGACTCACAGTTGGCAAATATATGTTACGTTCTTTATTGACAGATCCGTCCGCATGTGGCGACACTGAGGAAGTTCACGTACGGAAAACACATCCTCGCCAAGCTGGAGAAGTATTACATGAAGAACAACTCGGACCTGGGGCCAATCGGCACGGGGCTGGGCATGTCACCCAACGGAGCTTTACCTTGAAGTAAAACAACCACCAGCGTAACCAACCACGCCTTAACACAGCATTGTCATCATCACTTACAAAGAGCAAAATGTGGCGGAAATATATTTTTGCTACCATAGCAACTGACAAACTAACAACGTACATTATTATGAATGATTCGTGTAGCACGACGTGGGTGATTGTGCTGTTCAACGTTATAAATGCCCCACAGCTGAGGAAGATTATTGAAACTAGCTTGGAATAAGATACGAAGCAGCAATGGGAAACGGGACAGATTATTTATCTCTACAAGAGCTTTATTGAGTGAAAAGGGCATGCAATGTAGCGATTTAGCTTTATAAGCCATTTATGGGTGGAGGTTTATATGTTTACATACTCTCTTGAATATTTCACCCGGTATTGGGAAGTACCCACCAATTGAGCAAGAGAAGAGCCCTTTATTGAAATGAAACAAATGGTTTATGGATGAAGTTGTAGATCTTTACGCTTAATTTCTTTGATCGGGGATATTTTAATCCCAGTAATGAAGGAATATATATTCTTGCATGCAAAAAACCGGAATGTTTGAATTTGTACCTGTTGCAAATATGGAATGTACCAATAAGTGTGTTTTTTCGTTTCTAGGCAACAATGTATACATGGATGCATGTTGTTTCTCTTAGTTACACAGGTTTGCAGTGTTGTGAAACAAAGGTAGTTTTATGAGTGCAAAATAAGAGAGACAGAAATATGAACAAGACAAGAAAGGTGTGAAAATGAAAAATGAACAACAGCCTCAATAAATACGTGAAGCTTGTACTATTTAAAAAAAAGGTCTTTATTTGAACTCAACTTTATTGTTACGTTGTCGGTGTTAAGTGGTATGTAAATCTGTATCTTTTCAACGGAAAAAAAATTAACATTGCGCCGTGTTTGACGTAACTCAAGGGAACCTTCTGTAAACGCGATCTGAAATGAGTACATTACCTTGTACATACTGTAAATTTTTTCTCTTCATTCATTTCAAACACACAGAAATACACCCACACCACAACCACCACAGTGCGCCACTCTCACAGATGAACATATTTTGATACATTTTACACACATTGTAGATATTTGAACACACTCGATTCATGTAAAGAACCTTTTACTCATAAACAACATGTCACTCATTGTGAAGTAACCATGACAACACAAGATTTAAGCTCACGAGTGCAGAAGGGTCACTTGAGTTATGTGCCATGTTTAGATTGTTAATACATACACATGCAAACTATCAATTGCATGTAGTAATTTCTCTTCCATCCCTCAATTGAATGTTTTGCCTTTTGCTACCTACACCTAAGAATGGTAGATTGTGATATTGAGTGAATATGTAATGCACAAGTCGTAAATTTGATACGAATATGCATAACTACAATATAATCTTAGTCTTTTCCATATGAAAGATTCAAAATCACAGTCTGACCGTACATATATATCAATCAATATAATAACCTGGCAGATTACTCTGCGCAGTGTACATTTCCTGTTGGTTGCTGGTCCTCACTGACAGACGAACGGACAGACGCATAGCCAAATATCAACGACATATAGTACCCTGGTTCTGCCTCAAATGGGCCAATATGTAGGAAATTAACACCTTTATGTTGCATAAAAGAACGGCCTTTATTTGTTTCTGAACTTTATAAGAGACTAGGCTATGAACCAATGACATTCTACAAAGCATGCGTAGAAACCTTTGCTCCCATGTGCCATGTTCTTTTACGGAAACAGCAAATTAGGTAAAACATTCTTTCGTGCTCATATTATTCTTTTATTATAGCAGCATTTTAACTCGTTAGGAAAGGATCATTCAAAAGTGCTACATATCAAAGTTGAGTCGCCCCCAAAAAGAAATATACATGCATTGAATTATTTGCTATTTTTTTAAATGCGTTACTAGAGTTTTAGTTTTTACAGGCGTATGATAATAATAGTAACATATGTAAAAAGGAAACCGTATACTGTAATTTATTCCATGAACTCTTTTTAACTTAATCGAAATGATCTCTTGAAGAAATCTGTACATAACTACAAGAAGTATTTATTTTTGGATATTTCGCTGTGTATATGTAGATCGTTTATACTGCTGTATGTATAATTTAGCACATAACGAGAAAGAACGACACAGAAATCTGTGATTTGTAAAGAAAATTATTTTTGTGGGAAAATTATGATGGCAACTAAATTAGTTCACAGATCTTGTTACAGTTATATGAAATAAGGAAGAAATGCAAAGTTGAAGGAAATTCAGCATTATTCTTTTAAATGGAAGTTTGGAACAGACTAGCAAAAATCTTAATTTCCCCAAATATAAACTTTTTCTGCATTTTTGATTGGTGCGCAAGATTCATCCAAGGTGTAAAAAATGAATAAAACCCAAGAGATGAAGTGCTTATCATGCAGTGGTAACAGTTAACTCTGTAAATTAGTTCTGCCAAGAAACAAAAAGGAACCCATGTAAAATAGTGCAAATTGTACACAGAAAATAACTGGTTACATTTTGATCAGCAATTTATATGTATATAGATTTGTAAAAGCGTTATAAAGAAATTGTAAATAGGAAGTTTCAAAGAATAAATTATTTGAGATGCCGTTCCATTTCCATGGTTACCAAAGTAGAAACAGGTTGGTATCCATGGTAACAAATAAGTACTAAACATTGAACACCTCGAAGGTGGATTGTATAAAGATTTGTACAGGAAAAACGCCGTGGTTGCCATGGCAATGTGAAATAACTTAAGTGCTCATAGGTCACGTTGGGAGTGATCACCATGCCAACAGAAAAAGCTGTTTCTAAAAGTAGACTCAGTTTGCTGCCCTCTATTTGATATTTCAGCCTCTTTCTATAATGTACACAATATAGGTTTCTATTGCCAGATTTTGTTTATTCTGTTAATTATGTAAAATTTATTGTAAATACTTGTAAAGAAATTTGTAAAGTATGTAAATTTATGAAGAAAAAAAACGAACACAGATCCGACAAAACGGTTATTTATCAAGTTGAGAATTTTTTGAGCTGTGGATTGGCTCAACGGACTTGAATATAAATAGTTATCATATAAGATTCCTTATGGTGCTTTAGTGTTTGGCGAACCCTGTATCTCGACAACAGATAACGTCAAATTAAAATGGGGACGTTAAACTGTATGACGTATGACGTCATGATGGTGTATTGCAACCTTAACACTTGTTTTAAAACGTTGCGCACAACTGGACGTAAAATGTGCAGTTTAAAGCCCCCCTTGTATAAAATGCCCTGTGTAATAACGTTGTAAAATTACTGTAAATCACAAAGTTTTATATTGTAACTTATGTATTATAGTCTGCCAGGTTTTTACTTCAACAACATCCCTGTATAAAGAAAAAAGAATACGTTTTTTATTTTATTTCCCAATGGTATAAACCTATACTAGCCTATAATACACGAGACAAGCATGCCAATGTGAACATTTTCTACTTGTACGGCAATTCATGTATTCAAGAGTTGCACAGTTTAAGATTGTTAGTCTTGATTGCGCAATTGTTGAATATGATGGACATAATAATAATAATATGTAGATTATTAATTGATTGTAACCCAAACGTTGTAAATTAAGAAATAGATTGTCGGTGCTAAGGATTTCTAGTTGGAAACAATATGAGCACAAATTAAGTTCCTTGAAGAGGTGTAAACAAATATGTGGATTTGAAGTACTTGTACCATGAAGCTATTCAAGTAATGGAAACTTCCTGAAATCAACTGATGGAAACCTGTTTCGTCTAGAAGTAACTTGGTTTTACCACTGTTGGTGCGACACTGAAAGAAAAGAGAAATTATGTAGTGCGCATTAGGCACCATTAGGCTCTTTTTACAAAAGAGAATTTTAATTTGGGATGATAGTTGTAAATTACATGTACTTCGTGGCACACTACGAGTTCCTTTGCAGACGGTCAGGAATCTATAGGTTGCTTCTTCAAATGATTCTACATGCAGGAGTGAATGAAATGATTTCTTTGAGAGACTCCAAAGAGAGAAAGATAAAGATCGAAAAGTGACACAAAACACCCCACCGAGTAATATATCGATATTAGGTGCACAGTAAACTTTCTTGTTTTTAGCCACTTTTTTCGCAATCTGGCTGCAAGTAAAAAAGTTTACTATGTTTTAAACAAGAAACCATGAGATCATGTGTGAATGTTGGGAAATTTTGTTCTCAAAAATGAGTACATAATCTTAATGTATAATTGAACATATTATAAATGAAATATATCTGTAACTTGACCGTGGGTGGTGTACTATACTTATCTAGGTAGATACTGTTTTTGTATAACGGTACAAATTTGCTATTGTAGCAACAGTTTGGTGGAAAATTCTATATTTTTCTTGTCGTGGTTTTGATAATTGGTTGCTAATGGTTACACAAGCTTTAAATCGCTATGGTAACGACACTGTTTGGTTAATTTGCACTGAAAATGCTGCTTTCTTTGTGTATGGCTCTCTCTCGAGAGAGATTGGGGACACATGATTCTGTACTGTGTTGTGCGCTATTTACTAAACAATGGTACAATCACACAGAACTCGGTGAATGTTATTTCATGCCCATTAAAAAAAACACCGATTGCTGTGTGGTGCATTGATTTTGTTTTACCAATTTTAATTTGGGAAAAAAATGAGGGGATAGGCAGTACACAATCATGTGTTTCACAAATCCTCTTCTATTATTTTGTCATAATACTTCCTTTAGTTAGGCTTTGTTATAAATATCGTTTTGCATTAATATAATATAATGGACAATGTTTAATGGACTATACGTATATATATGTGATTGAACATATTACTAATATTGTAGGTAGATTTGTAATTTTACTATTTGTAGTTAGTGTAATAAATTTGACTGTACATTTGATCTGTAATATACTGTACATGTGGCCGAAATACGCTGTTTTTTCATGAGAAAATTGTATAAATGTAAATTTGGATCCTTTCAATGTAAAATGAAATTGTGTATTATTTGTAGTTACATTTGCTGCATAAATCAACCCAACTATATATACATTAATATATCATATGATGAAGTTAACTTCTTTTTTTTTCAACAAGAGGTCATCCGGTGCTCAGTTTATTTATTTTGGGAGCTACCTAGGGTGACCTTTTTGCACCTATCATCTGTAAAAATGACCATTACACACACAGAATAGAAATGGACCTGTTGAATTCCCTTCCTAATTTATCATTTTTAATGGGCAATTAATTTTGATGGGTTTGTAGTGGATATATAATTATGAATTGATGTTTTGTATGTTTATGACAAGTGTTTTGAATAATTAACTAATTGGATTGTATCCATGGTTACTGGAGTTCTAGTTGCTATCGTTACTGTTGCTATACTTCTATGTTGCTTTGGTAACGCGTCTGTCACAAGGTGTGTCAGCATCCAGTCATGTTGCTTGTAAAATCAGAGCCTATAATTGGAAAATTCCTAAAATTATTTTTTGTATTGGGCCTTTTTTTTGTAAATCATTTGGATTACATTGCACTTTCAGGATTTTCAAAGTGCGGCGATTGGAAAAAAAATAAAAAATAAAAATTGAACTTGGTCCCAAGAAAGCCAAACTGTTTATAAATATCGATAAAATATTTAATATTTCTCAATGTCTCCTGACAAAACTCGTTACGATGGAAAAATCTTGCCGTGCACAACATGTTTCAACCTCAAATGAGTTTTTTTTTTTTTTTAAATCCCGATTTCAAAGTCCGGCGGGAAATGTAATCCAAACAATTAAATAAAAAAAGCCTTATGCAGACAATTTTTTGCGAAATATTCGTTTTTCTTAATAATTTTAAAAAATAAATTAGATTTACAATTTTGCCATTATCACAAATCGAACCATTTTAGAATATCATTAATTTCTTTATATTACATTAATTTCATCTCCGGTTTTGTCATCATTCAAATATATTTTTTCATTTTTTGGTGAAGGGAATAATACACATACACATGTAGTGTCAATATTATTATAAATATATATAAATAGACTGCTTTTTGGGTATGAGCTCTTGTTGTACTTGGTGTATCTATATTGTATCATAATCGGATGTAGATTTTGTGTAGATTTCAAACTATTAATAAAAAGATTGTGTAGTATGAGGTTTTTGATCTGTATATTAATGTATAAAGGAATTTCTCGCACAGATAAACATGGGTGTCCAACCGAAAAATGTATCTAAAATTTTGTGTTTTGCTAGTAAATAAAATATTCATAAAGCATGAAAACTATAAACGTGTGTCTGTGTTTCTGTTAAAGCCCCCTTTTTTTTTAATTACAAGAGGCATGTTTTGTTTTCACTTGAAAATCCCGCGGCTGTACCGATGTGTGGCGGTCGGCAAGGAAAACATTCATAAATACCGTATTTATTCTAATAGAAGCACCCAGTGCTAAGACCAAATCTTGAGGGGGTGCCTCTTTAAAAAAAGACCAATTTTGCATGTGTAGAGACCTGGATTATGAACCAGAGTTCAGAATATTAGAGAACATCTGTCACCCAGAGGTTTTCTTAAAAGATATTGAAAGCATGTGACAAAATTTAGCAGTCACTAAATGTACATGTTGGCACAAAAAATTTATTTCCATCAAAAAAACGGGGGGGGGGTGCTCCTATTAGAAAGGGTGCTTCAATTCGAATAAATACGGTAAGTGCAGCAGGACCTCCCTTTTACGATGCCTCTTGAGCGACACCCTGTCTTACACGACACTTTTTGGGTGAAATGTACTGGTACAAAATGAGTGTACAGTAGAACCCCTCTTGGACGGACCCCGGCTTGCAAGGACACCATGCCGTCCCCGGACATTTTGCCTCAAAGTTTGGTTTGTCCGACGAGGCATACGTGTCATGTTTGCCCAGCCAGATCATTTTCTTTCAATTTCAATCTTAAAGTGTCGCAGGAAATAATGCAAACGAATTAAAAACGAGTTGGCAATTTATTTATAATTGCTTTTTGTCTTTCGAATGTGGCAAAATGTGAGAATGTCACAACATCGTATCTAGCGTCGTGTGGTAATGTTGTACTACTCGGGGGTCGCTTTGAAACTCGTGATAATGTGCCGCCATCTTGTTTTTTAGGCTGAAGACCACATAGTCTCATTCGAAAGACAAAAAAGTCTACCTATCAAAGATAAAGTAACTGTAGCAATAAAATAGCAAAAAAAAAAAAAAACTCGCTAAAGGGATCGTGGATTAATGAGGATTTGTTGCTTTTTTGTGGTGGTTGGGGGGGGGGGGGGGTGAAAGGGGAAATAGATATGTTTTGTAGTAAATTGCCAGAGGTTGATTGTAGAAATAATGTGGGTGCAACGGAAAAATTTGATCGACATCTGATCTGTTAGATGCATTAGCGTTTTATGAACAGGTCGGTGAATTAATTAGACTCAACGTCCGTTACAAGTGTACCTTTTTATTTAACAATATGCGAAACAGAATATACAAAATAATACAAACATTTATAACAAATAATTGTAAACATTCAAATATGTATGTCGCAAAGTGGCTTTTTATTTCAAATAGATAGTAACGGGTCATCTTCACAATTTGTATTGGAATAACACTAGGTT
>JBCAUI010500805.1:0-13332 GCA_038406195.1 Haplosyllis anthogorgicola | reverse complement strand
TTAGAGACCTGGACACCCTGCACTGTCTGACACAGTAGTGCATGGGGATGGGGCATTAGAGACCTGGACACCCTGCAGCATCTGACACTGTAGCGCATGGGGATGGGGCGTTAGAGACCTGGACACCCTGCAGCGTCTGACACAGTAGCGCACGGGGATGGGGCGTTAGAGACCTGGACACCCTACAGCGTCTGACACAGTAGCACATGGGGATGGGGAGTTAGAGACCTGGACACCCTGCACTGTCTGACACAGTAGCGCATGGGGATGGGGCATTAGAGACCTGGACACCCTGCAGCATCTGACACAGTAGCGCACGGGGATGGGGCGTTAGAGACCTGGACACCCTGCAGCGTCTGACACAGTAGCGCATGGGGATGTGGCGTTAGAGACCTGGACACCCTGCACCTGCTAAACCATGGTTGGCCGGCATTTTGGCCACCCTCGAAAAATTTCTCGTTCTCCTACTGCCGTCAGTTGCAAAAAAAACTAATCAATGCTCAAAACTGCCCTATGCAAAAGTTAACTTTCAACTGTTAGTGTTTAATTAAAGTGTCAGAGGAAGTTAACTGGATGTTCCGGTGAGATTAAATTAATCAGTAACTCAATTGCAGAAAAAACTCCAATGTAACATTTGTGCAAACTTCTCGGACTCATTCTTGCATTAGATGCCATTAGCATGGAGATGTTTATGAATTTTACTGGTAATTCCTCATCTTACGAATGTCGACTTTATCCGGGAGAGTAATGCGTTATGGAGGCTCCAGAATACTGTTTAATCTGGAGGATATCTTGGTGGAGCAGGGAGAGAGGAAGAGGAGTGTCATCCTGCTAAGTCTCCTGGATCAGATCCAGTTGGGTGCAACACGTGCGTGCTGGATCAAATTAGAGAGGTCAAGCTGCACGTTTTACGTCAATTTGTAAATGTGTAAGCGAATTCTGAATCACCATATTCCACATAAGCAGCGAACGTAATGATGCCGAGTTACTCTCTGAGGCGGAATCTGATGATTTCATATGAGGGAAATTTGTGATTTAATACTATTGTTTGGAGTTACACTATTTTAAACGTGCAGATACAGATAAGAAAAAAACGTGCAACTTGAACTCTCTATTCTTTCAAGAAATGCATCCTGTTTGAACATCCCTTACGTGATAGCTGCGCGAGGGATGAGGCATTACTGTGTGATTTAGAAGTTTCTATTTGTCTATCAAATGGAATTCGGTAAGACTTAGTGATCCTTGGCATTTAAAAAACTGATCACAATTCATCCCAGTTCCTTGCTATGTCAGGGAACGAAAAAAACTGGCCACAAGTGACGTTACGTTCAAAACGTTGTCACGTGACGGAACGTAATGTTTCATGACGTCATTTGATAGACCGGATATTGCACAATAACTTTCTACTTTTAATTTCCATTTTCATATTTTGAATGACCTTGACATCTGCATCAAAGGAGCCAGTGGATCTGACTGGAGAGGGACTGTGTGTCTGTCTGTTAGAGCAGCTGTTACAGGGAGGTTGAGTATTGAACAGTGATCAGAGCTCAATCTGTCCCGCGGGTCCCTCCCTCCACCGCTGTGCACAGCTGATAAATCCTTCTGTCAATAGGACGGCGATGCGGCGGGTTATGACACAAGTTCCATCATTGAATGTTTCGGTGGGATGTGGAATCATCCCATAAATTATCGCCCTGGATTTGAATACACTTTTTTCATCAGCATCGATTTAGCACAACTTAAACTAAAAACGTCTGTGGTTGGCTGCCTGCTAACACCCATGTGCACTATGCCCTCCCATTGAGCAGAATAACATTGCAAGTTAGAAGTGAGTGAGCACGCCAGCGACAGATCCCTGTGCAGAGTCAACTTAGGTGCTAAACAAAAGGTACCAGTGGCCACATAAAGTGAGGAGTCCGCAAACAAGTTTAGAAAGAAAAAATTTGTCAAAGACTGATATGCCAATGTTATATTGCACATTAAGCAGCTGTAAAATTGCTCATACATGAACAGCCACGTAAAGTCAGGAGCACAAAAAATCTATGCACCCTATGCAGATTTAAAATACCTTCACTGGCCTGACTCACAGTCAGCAAAAAGCTTTTTGTATTGTACTGGTTGGTGTGGTTATGGTGGAGTCTCTCCGGTAGACCTGATAGACCTGCAAGATTCGGCCCTGAGGGACGGACGGATCAATGCGGATAGTGACGGAAACAATCAGTGGAGCCACCGAGCACACAACAACTGTTGCTCTAAATGAGACCGTGTCCTGCGTGTGCCATTCCGCGCTGTACAGCCATGCATCAGTGTCTCAGCTGTGTGGGGACGAGGCTAATAGTTTAGAGTTTATGTACTGTACCCAAAGATTTTGGACAGTTTGGGGTGAAGCCCCGAAATATTTGCAAGATATTTGCTTTATACAGCACGTGTACGTTCAAAACGTTAAAGTTTTAAAGAACAATGTTAAGTGGTGAAAACACGCCATACAAAATCACCACATTCCACCTCTGCTGCGAACATAACGCAGCCGAATCCGTCAACAGTTTACGCTCGCCACCAATGTGGAAACTTGTGATTTTGCAAGTCCTTACACGTACATAGTTGACGTAAATCGTGCAACTTAATCTCCCTTGTTAGCAGATATAATGTTGAGGAATTGTTACCATTGAAATGTACCAATTGTTGCAATTAATTATGTTTTATCATTGAATGGAAGGAAAGCATTTGATTTCATTTTGTGCAAATCAAGTGTACAAGCCTGACAAACACACGAGGCTAAAAGCAATTGTTTTAAGTAATTAAGCGGTGAATGATGATCCAGATCGCGACCTTGGCTTTTTTGCTTTTAATCCATTTCTTTTAATCATCATCAATCAGTGGTATCTAATGGGAATGCATACATACCATGCACGCTATGCTACCACAGCCGCGCATAGCTGACACAAGGTAACCGTTTGAGATCCAGTCTAGCTTTTTCGAATTAAGTTGTCTTACTGGGCAAGTCAGTAAGATCTCATGAATGTTTATGTCTCTAAATTAAATACATATACCGGTTTTTACCGGTTTTTTTTATTTTGTTAACATAAATTCATATTTGAAATTATGTGTCTTCCAATATTTTAACGACTGGTAGGCCGTGTGAACCGTTTAGCATGTGCTCGACCAACATAGCAATACATTAGTTTCCTTAATGTTACTGTTTACAGTATTTTCTAGTTCAAATGGTACTAGAATACAAAACTGCTTGCAGTTTTCCATGCAGCTTTAAGAATCCATCCCCAGGAACCATAAAATACGTACCAAACACACTAACAAACATTAATCATTGTGGTGAAACGGTCCCAATCGAAAGTTTTAATACCGCAGATATTTATTAATTTCACTTAAAGTATTGCATTGATAACATGAGGTACATAGCTATTACGGCAATGAATTTCTTTTATTTAATTATGGTTTAATTGCCCTTTTAATATCTGTATCACATCTTTGGAGATAGCGATAAAACTGTTATATTGCTATCTCTAAAGATGTTATGCAGATGTGAAAGAGACAAATGAACTATAATTTAAATTGAAAAAAAATTATTGCCGTAATAGCTATAACCTCATGTATCAATACTTTAAGAGAAATTAACAAATAGCTGTTGTATTAAAACGTTCGATTGGGTCCGTTTCACTAGCCTGCTCATGGGATATTTGGACAAAAAACAAAGATCGGCACGTTTCTGTTACAAGACAGCTGCAAGGAATCGCAAGTTCCAAATGAAGCGATTTTTAGATTATATTTAAATTATCGTCACGCATTTAGAATAAGAGAATTCTTGTACAAAATCAGAACGAGCATAGATAACAGATAGAGTTGTTTATGTTTTTAAAGTTGAAAACGTTGACATTGGCGAAAAATATTAGAAATTCCCAATGACATTCGTGATTGTACTAATAGAATGATTCAATAGGTGCAAATTAAATGAACTCTTAATTACTCAAGGATAAGTGGGCTTATAAATAGTTAATTGTCTGGTTATTCATGATTGTACTGATAGAATGATTCAATAGGTGCAAATGAAATGAACTCTTAATTACTCAAGGATAAGTTGGCTTAGAGTTAATTGTCTTGTTATTCATGATTGTACTGATAGAATGATGCAATAGGTGCAAATGAACTATTAATTACTCAAGGATAAGTGGGCTTATAGTTAATTGTCTGGTTATTTATTCTGCCTAACCTTGAGATATTAGCTTAAATATTAAATAAAAATAAGCAGTGTTAATATTGCTGTAATGTAACTACAAGCAGCTTTTTTTCATCAGCCATTTTCTTGCTCGCTCTTGGACACATAATCTCCTAGATCTAAATGTACAGATAAATATACGAACATAGATGAAATTTTACTGAATTGGGTCATCAATTAATCTCTTACTATAAAGAAACTATCATAGATGGCATACATATAGCACACAACTTTGTACAAACGAGCTTGAATTTCAAAGCAAATTTTTAGGCGAGCAAACGAAAAAGAAAAAGATTCTGGGTGTGTAGCACATTTGTTCCGCAATTAAATACCTTATTCTGTGACCTTTACCTACAACGTCCTCAACTAACACAGATGTGCCTAATATCTCCTTAGAGCTGCCCTTACCATCATTTCGAAGTTAATATGTGAAACATTTTAATGACAATGAGTAGACAATCCAAGGCCAGTACAGGTATTTTCATTCCCACACAAAATTTCAAATTGCTTAGTTTTTCAAGCTTGTAGCTGAAAGTAAGTTCTTTTTATCAGATTTGTTTTTACGAACTCTGTCCTATTTCCCGGTGGATTCAACATCAGGTTGAAATGTTCATTCCTAAAAATCTATTCACACACAAGATATAAAGCTTCGAGATTAATCCAATTGTTGTAATTCTATAAATTTGTTTTTACCCAATACGTTTCTTAATTGCAACCAGACTGTTTCTGAACGACTGATAATTAGAAAGACATATCGGTTACACTTCTTTTTGTCTACAAAATCCGAGAAGCACCAAATAACACAGATTTATGAATGCCATTTATAATAGAAAACTTTCTACAAGCGAAAATGCTTACTTTGAAGAAAATAAAGCGCAAAGATCCACGTTTTGACTCGACAAGGTTTGGCTCAATACGCAAATTAAGAGAAGAATGATCCAAATGATACAGGAGTGACCAGTGCTTCACAATACCAAGGTACAAATTTTAGAATTTTTCGAGAGATACTGATCAATCCAGCTTTTGTGTTAATTGCTCTCCTATCTCGGTGAACTTACAACTCATACCGTTTTTCTGTGAGAGCACTGAACCACAACAGCGAACATGAAGTAGCATGATAGTCTCACAAACGTTTGTAAATCCGTTATTCAAATGCGTAGTTTATTCTCATCTGTAAATTTCATAGATGAAGAAAAATGTAAAATGCGTTGTTCGTAATTTCATGTCGTAACAGTCTGTGTCGGATTAACCCTTTCGATACCACCACATGAGCTAAAAATGGTGGTTTTTGGGTACTACCTGACAGTAGTGTCACTCAAACCCTCTGCTTTCAATTGGCCTTTTACGAAAATGTTAAAAGCCCATGGTAGAGAGGGATGATTGGCCTTCTCTATGGTGCACTTTACTGGCAACTGGTAATAATTAAGGAGGTACAGCACCGTTAATGACCAAAAAATTAAGTTCAATTTTTGGTTAAAATTGGTCTTTTGAGCAACTTGGAAAAATCATAGAAACTTAACAATGCAATGCTGAAGTCTGGCAACTGCCAGATTTTACAGCCAACTGCACTTCTAAAATTAGGTACTAGAACTGGGTACCAGTCATGCATAAAAGTAACAAAATAAGGAAAATGAAAAATTGACGAATTTTTTTATACGAGATTATCTGAGCTCTGCTCTGCTCAGATAATCTCCCTTTAGGGGAGGGGAGGGGTTTGGGGGGGAAGGCCAGTGAAAAAAAAATCTTAAAATTCAATTCCACATTGAATGTACTTGGTTTTAGGCCTATAAACCCATTTCCTGCTGAGTTATGAGCTTCCAAAGTAGGGAGGGAGTCAAATTTGGCCAGGGGTGTTGCAGCAACATCTATTGTATCGAAATGGTTAAAACAAGGTGGAATATGAAATCATCTAATGAATGTGAAACCCACATCGAAACCCACAATGATACTTTGTGAAAGTAAAATACAGCTTCAATCAATTGCATTTCAATGAAACACTGGCATAGGATAAATAGGCTAAATTCATCATCGAAAGTAGATAAATGTACAACATGTTTCTTTCAATATAACCACGTGGCATCTGGACTTCACTGCTGGTAAATTTCGTTTATAAGTTTTGAGCTGCTTTTAATCAAATTTATAAATTACAGTCTTTGCAACTTAAGTTTTGGATAACTAAAATACCCCCGTATGTGTATGAGGTAAAATTATTGTACATCTTAACATGTTAGATGGCAGCACTTACTGGTACAATTTCAAGCTTTGTTGCGTGCACTGATATGAATGAAATTCAAATTTTCGTTTTGTTTCACACCAGGCTATTGCGATTTCAAAATTTGTCTGATTAGGATTGCCACACGACAGAAAAAAATACAACAGGAAGCAAATTATTTCTAATTATTTTGCTTCCTGCGCAATTAAGCTACTTGAAAAAATATTTTCATCAAAACATAGTACAAGACGTGGAAAGTGATTAAATGGAAAGGTAATTCAAATGTCAGCTCCTGTTAACTGTATTCATAATGACTGTTATTGATGCCGAGAGTTGCATCTTGGACGGAAATAAAATAAAAGGCCAAATGCACAGAAACAAAAAGGATTTTGCAAAAAAATTAAATGTCAAATGTGGAAATAAAATGTTATTCGGGTTTATCTTGTGAGTTAAGGTTACATGGCCGTAATTTTTTTCTGTCTCTGCTTTACTGCGCAATACCGGTGCCCCGTGCTCAGTTGACTTCTTTCAAAACCTACCTCCCCTTAAGCAGCCAGAAGCACCAAGCCTGCCTGGCTGCTAGAATGGCACAAGGCCACAGGGTTAGGGGAGAGGAGGCTTCTGGCTGCTTAAGGTGCTATTCAAGCAGCTAGAGAAGGTACCCTTAACTGGGAGGCTGCATGGAATGGGGGAGCCTCCTGAGCACAGCCTTTACCTGTGCCAGATTAACCGGGGAGGTATGTTGAGCACACCCAGAACCTGTGCTGGTTTATCCGGGGGAGGTAGGTTTTGAAGGGAAGATAGATGAGCACGTTACACCGGTCAGCAGTGTACGACTTTTGTTACCACAACTTGTCGGACATTCGGTCCGACCAAATTTCAAACCTGTCGGACCGACACAATTTCTACCGGACAAACTATAGTTGGAACTGAATTAAAATTTTCTATTCATAGACAAATAACAAACCAAAAGATCATTTTAATTAACATCCGTTTTACTTGTAAAAAATATTTTGAAATTAAAAAAAAAATAATTCAGAAAAATATTGTTTTGACCGTCAGATTTTCAGTCGGACATTTGGTCCGACATTATTTGAAATTGATCGGTCCGACACGATTTTAATCGGTAATTGTCCGTCGGACCAGCAATAAATCGCACACTGCCGGTATAAATGGATCGCTGGCCATCCATGTTGCGAGATGTTAATTAAGTGAATGAGGATGATACCTTATGACAGCGCAGCAAAACCAATAAACACTTTACAGAAATCGTATCCATTGTGTACCTAAGGGTGTAAGAGCTCCCATAAGGTGCCATGTTAAAATTCTGATACGATTTTTGTGTACTGATTGAACATTTCTTCTTGTCTCTTTATCAATTTAATCTTTGATTTCATTCCTTTTGGTTATGAAAATCAAAGCTGTTTTCATGCGTTTAACAGGCAAGTAGAGAGGTACCGAGATCAGACAGACAGACAAGCCAGTAAGCAACCAAGGAAGCAAATTATAAAAAAAGCAAATGAGAGAGATGACCTGTCGGTGCACAAAGCCTCATGCCATATTGTTTTACCAACTATTAAAGGACGAACTGTTTAAAACTTCCTACTGGGTGGCTTTAAACCAAATGGACCCCCTAAAGCTCAGCTTCCTATAACATAACAGAAGGGAAAAACCACAGATCCTTCTCGTCGATACAGAGAGCCGAAATGCTCTCTATCCGGTTTTTCGGCTCAATTAAACACAATCACGCTTGCAGTTGACAGACATCGCCTTGTGTGTTTCATGCACCCTCATTGGCGGATCTAGTGGGGGGGTTCCTCCGGGCGCCCCCCCCCCAACGGGAAATCCTGGATCCGCCCCTGCATCCTGGTTATTTTTCGGCAGAAGATGATCACCTAATTATCCGTGGATTCTCAGAAGACGGTATTAGTTCTGGTACCCCGCCAGGTACTCCCTGCACACAACGTATAAATCATATGTCAACACAGCATGCTATGTTATCTTCCTGCAACATGTTGTTTGTCTTATTTCTACAATCTGTGTACCACAAGAGTCAAGAGCGTGTACTCCTTACTCGTATGCATGCACTAACAAATAGAGTAATACAGGTAATAGGTGTGCGTGCGTGCGCGTGTGCGTGCGTGGAAACGTGATAATTGAAGACAGGAACGATGTAAAGAAAATGAAACACAGTGCGACCTGCTTAGGTCGATTGTCTAGGAAAGCCAAAAAAAGTTCGAGATAAGCAGAAGTTCAAGTTATCCAGTCAAGTTTCAACAGAAAATATGCAAATGAAGTATTTCAAAAGGTTCGAGTTTAACCAAATTAGAAGTTATCAGTGTTCGACTTAAGTGGGGCGCACTGTAGAGTGTAGACAGGTAGACAGGTACGACAGACTGACAGGCTCACATTGACGGCACGTTTTCATAAACCTTAACGCACTATCGCTGTAATGTTAACGCACTAACACTATCGCTGTAATGTTAACGCACTAACACTATCGCTGTAATGTTAACCCAATGAGCCCAACGGTAAAGAAGTGGCGTTGGACTGTAACTGCACATGCGTTAAGGGTCATGAAAAGAAACGAAATGAACCGAAATAAAGCGATCAGAACGACAGAGCTAGCAAAGGCATCACCACCTGATGCGTTACACACATGGACACAATAGATAAATTTTATATCATTACACTACCCACAATAAATGATTAATGCTTCCAGATCAAAAAGCTATGATGAATATAACTCGGTTGGGTTTCATTAAGGCAGAAAGCAATGCGATTAGACACATAAGGTTATTTTGCTGCCCCTGGACCGTCGACACTGCAGTCTGACCCATTACACACACAATATTAAGTGCAAAGTCATGCGGCTTCGTGACTAGGGCTGCCACGATTCATCGGATATCCGATCAATCGACCGGCATCTTTTAAATCAGCGATCATCAATGTCAATTTTAACATCAGATCATCGTTCTTATTTGGAAATTAACATTTCCTTGCATTTTGTCTGTAAAGTTACAAAAATTAATTATTTACACTGATAAATTCACTACTGTTGGGGCATTCAAACGTCCATGGAACAAAATTACATGATAATGTAACTCAAATTGCTGTGTATTGTTTGCAATGGAACTGGATTTCGTTCAGTTTGGATGGGGATTTTCGATAAAATGATGTTATGGCTGCCAATTTAACTGTGGCCGATGTATCGATCATCAATCGATTTGGTAGTGCCGATCATCGATGACAAACCTAGTCCGATAAGCTGCCCTAGACTGTCAACCCGTTGTTTATTCACTGTCCGAGGCAACCAAGGTTTTTCAAAATTAATTTTTGTTTAATTAGGCAAAAAATTTCAGTTAATTAGTGATTAACCGGGTCATGGTTCTTCACTGATCTGACCCAGATTGACTCGGTTAACTGGTTAACTTTGACTCCTCTATCTTGTACCTGTCTGTACTGTCAGGTTATTTCAAATAAAATCTTTGCATTTGCACATAACACTTACGCATACCATACATCTTTTCATGCATATGGAAAACTGTTTTTGTTCGTCATAGTTCTTAATTTGTTGGTTTGTTCAATATTTGTTTTCTTCATCATGCTCCTTAACTTGTTGGTTTGTACTGTTCTTACATTTGTTGAGATGAAATCAGTATATTTGTACTAGCCCTGAACACAACTGTCTCTAATTAAAAAGTCCGCTGTTGACATTAACTTCTGGGAGGCCAGGTACATTATTTGAAAAATTCATGTTCACTTAAGGTGAATGGGATCAGGATTTTTATGTGATATGTAGATTGCCTGTATGCATAGGAATTTGCTTCTTCTTCTGGTATAAAGGTGACATTTATTAAATCCGGGGAAAAATAGGTCCTGATGGATCTGGGATCATTTCGCTTTATTAAAACCCATTTGTGAAATACCAGGTATATACAATATCACTAAAATCAACTCTAAAATAGTGACTTAATAAAATAACAAGTATGGCTGCCAAACTGAAAATTTACAGGGCAGCAACACAATTTTCACAGGAAATAAAGAGGGCGCTTAGATGCGTTCTGTACCATCAACTTTTTTGTCCGGGAGTGAGATTCAAAGATATGGCTGCCAATTTAAGCATAAAAATCACAGCTGTTTAACTTTTGCTGCACTTTGAGATGGTAGATGCATATGTGTTTAAGATATGCAGGCTCTATGATTAATAGTGTGCTCAGGGTGAGTGTGCACATACCACAAAGACGACGACAATGACACAGGACAACATCAAGAACGCCAACGGATAACTCGCGGACAACTCATGATTCCATAGGCTCTTTGGCATTTATGCCAAATAATCCAAAAATCTAGTCAAAAAGGTCTCACTATGAAAGAATGGTATACGTGTACGTGACATATCTTGATGACAATTTAATCAATTTTTTTCCAATGTTTATGTGTCTGAAGAAAGAATTATTTGAACAACATGTGCATTTATGGAAATATCGACATCTTGCATTTGCTATTAAAGATCGATGGACTTACAGGAATTTCAAAGCGGACAGATGTGAAAACTTGTATTATAAATACTTTAGGTTTTTCCAAATTAATTTTTGTTTACCTAATTAGTCGAATTAGCTTAATTCGCCTGATTAGGTAACAAATTTAGGTAAATTAGGCGAATTAGCCTAATTAGGCAAGAAAATTAGACAAATTAGGCGAATTAGCCTAATTCACCTTATTAGACAAGCAAAAATTAATTTAGAAAAACCCTCATTATGGTCTTGAAACATTTCCACGGGCTTTCCAAATTAACTCCTCGCAGAGAACTCATTTAGAGTAAATAGAGGCAAGTACCTGTCACAAATTGAACACCCAATGAAATGTAGTATATATTATAAACAGTAGAATTTTGCGGCACAATAAGGACAGAAGTAGGTGTTAGATTTACTGTCAACTAATTATGGAAGCGAAATTTTAGTAAATTAATATTAGTCATAAAAATACAATTCATTTTGGGAATGGACTTAACATTTATGTCCGATTTAGTTTCCAGTACAATAATATATATTCGCTTGCAAATGAGAAAAGGTTTCAGGTGAACCAAACAATCTATGAATCTTTGGCTATGTTTCGTCATAGATTATGATCTGTGCTAAAGGAGTCTAAAGCTAAGTTTAAAGTTTTAACATCCTTCAGGTTATCTTGAAAATAATAAATTTCTAAATAATAAATACCTTGTGGTTTTCATCGTAATTGGTATCCATGCAATTCATATCTATGTTCTATGATGGTCATGTCTACTGCACGCAGTTTTTTCATTCAGATCGTCTTCAACTCCAACCAGGCTATCTTCTTCGTATGTCATTGTTTGTTTAGAGACTCTGCAAATATGATGATAACGTTAGAAACGTCAAGCAAGAATCATAATCGATTATCTTCGGAGAATTTTTTATGTTAATATTTGCGAAATGTGAAAATTAAATTAAGTTCTTCTAAAGTAACAAATTTACAGAAAATTACGAAGTTAAACTTGAAGTTAGCTTATTTTTGGTACAATTGTATTCTTGCACTAATATGTATAACTTGGCAATCTTGGTGAACTGAATCGTCCCTCATCAAGCTACAGGATGTTAAATTCTTAATGACGCAAGAGCCTTGTGCAAACTCATAATGTCGCTAGATTATTGTTACAATGTTAAACTTATGGACCAATTTACACAAAAGTAGAGTGATAATAGCTGAAAATAAGGATGAGAAGACGTATGTACAAAGTGATTTATGGTAGAGCTTCTCGTCTTCATCTTCAAGTCATGAAATTCCTATAAATTTCATTACAGCAATGAAAATAATATGGCATTTTTTACCATTTTTTGCAATGTGTCAATGGGACTTCTGGTTAGCATCATGAATTTACAGAAGACTCTTCTGTCATTACGAGATTTATATCCTACACCCTGCTCATTTGAGCCATGACCCCATATCAGGCGGAAGTTCTACTCTTCGACACGTCGGTTCTTTGGTATTTAGTCTGAACCTTAATGTACACTTCTTTTTAAGACAATCAGTTTACTTTGATGTCATTTGCAAGGGCCACTTGTTTTTCAACAGATGACAAACAAACCAAATCAATCGATTATTTTTAGAAAGGAGTTTACTAATTAGTCCAATTAGTAAAAGTAGTCAAATTTACAAGAGGTCCCAATTGATATCATAGATATGTTTTGAAAATATGTATTATTGCTCACATTTAGTTCAATATGTTTCTTCAAAATTTATATTCTTCTTTGTCAATCGAAAAGCTCTATGTGTCAATCCCCTTTTTGTATATTTCAAGATTAAAACAAATATTTGTGTGTAAATTGGATCTTTGCTGCTTGTTATTGATTTTTCATATTACAACAATACAAAGAAACGTATAATGTAATTTGCAAATATGAGATATCAGTACAAATGTCACTTTTCCATACAAAGAAACTAATTGGATTAATTTTTAAAACTCCAAATACCGTAAAACACAACATATTCTAGATTTTTCTTAAATCGTACCAAATCTAATTTTGTCCAATTTGACTAATCTGTCTAATCAGACAAGATAATACCATTAAAAAGGTACCAATTTCAGTAAAAATACTGTGTCCAGTGCATATGAATTGGACCATTTTAATACTAATAATATTAGATCAGTTGAATATATAGAATCTAGGTATCATTACCGAAATCCGTATATTTCAACCGTATCTAATTGAACAGATTAGACAGTACGAATTTAGAAATACCTCCATTGACTTAAGACATGAAGAGTTCAGTTAGATGACACTGTACACTTTTGTCACGTTGTGAAATACTAGTCTAATTTTTGCTTTTCCCGCATTATTCCGGGAGTTTGCACGAGATCCGGAAGTGA
>JBCAUI010500794.1:0-13333 GCA_038406195.1 Haplosyllis anthogorgicola | reverse complement strand
CAACTTTTTGCAATGGCGGCAGAGAACACAAATGTAAATTTCGTCCAATACATAGACCCTCCTGCTGAGGCATGAGGGTCAATAATGTTTATCTTCCAATAACCAAACTTTCTTGCAAAACGAAATTCAAGAAATTAAAAATATTTTGCGTATCTCATGTTGTTCATTTCCCTGACCGTTGTCTCTACTCCTTGGTGCTCACATTCAAATATTGAAAATTTTAATTGAATCTAGTTCATTCACTTTCACCTGTCTGCATTTATCACTTGGAGGTAGCTTTGTTTTGGACTCTTAAGAGAATAAACACTTAACCTTCGAGTGTGGCTGATACCTTTGAAGTTGATTCCAACTTCTGTGTGAGTTACCTTTCTTAAATATTGACAAATACTGAAAGTTAACTTATGCGATGGACATTTGATATAGTGTTTTGCAATGAAAAGACTTACTTTTTCATATATGTAAGATGAAATATTAACTTAATGCTTAAGTTTGTATTGCACTCGCCTTGTCTTGTTAGCGTAAATGCTATTTGATTGTGTTAGCTAAGTCACGTCAAACAAGGTACTTTTTATCGATTTTTTTGTTAACCAAATTTGAGTTACTCCCTTACGAGGGATGATAAGGTAGCCCAATTGAAAATATATTTTACCATCTACATAAATTTCAAGACAAAGTGTCATTTATTTATTGCAACCAAAACAAATAACTGTAGCAATTTAAATTTTGAAGTCTTACAGTTAACAAAATTCTATTTGTTATATCTACAAAGGTAAGAAAATAAGTTAAATACCAATTTCTGTCCATTAAAAAATGTAACAAATCGACAAGAAATCTCTTTTGACGTGACAAAGCTGTTCAGACAAATATCTACAGGGAAGATCATATTTAACTTAGTTGGGTAAGATAGATTTCATTTCAACGTAGTTATTTTGTGTTTTGTCTACTAGGTAATGAGAAAATATGACCTTACCTTTGTGTTTACCAATCGCTCTTTGACAGAACATGTTATGACATCAATTGTCATTCGTGGTATTACTTCTAGCTTAGACAATTAGACAATGTAAGTTTGGGTACGAATTCCAAGCCGACCTATTCTGTCTTAAACATTTGTATAATTTGTCCTTTTACATAAATTCTTGCATATCGAGCTGATGAGAGCTATGTGTAGAATTTCTGTAACTGATAATCAAGAACTGGGTCAGTGATAGCAATGAGTACGGCATTTGATAAATAGGACATCTGTTGTTTAGCATCTGTTCAGTGGTGAATGTATCAAAAGGTTAAGAATACTTTCGTATGTATTGTGTTACCTAAAGCATCTAGGGTATGAATTGTTCGAGGCATCTTTACACGGTTTTAAAGTAAACCAGGAAAACTACCTGGGAGACCCAGGAGATTCCCTCTTTGCTCTGACATGACGTGGGGTCCCCGTCAAATCCATGACGTGACTTGAAAGTTTCAGGAATCCCCTGTCTGGATGGGAAATATTTGCTATTCCGTAAATATTACTGTGCTCTCCCACTAACAAATCTACACCTGTACATTCTTATTTATCAAAGAAAACCTGAAAATGCAAGATTGCTGTGAATGTATGATTTATTGACATTATCAATAACTTAACTGTTTTATTCTAGTATTTTGGTTTGTTCTAGAACTTTGTATGTCAATACTAAATATTACAAGGAATGTAACTTAATGCATTCTGGTTGATAAATCTGAATAATGAATTACTGAAATTATAGAGAAACTTGTCCCATTCAAAATCAAGCAATTTCAAACGCTTACAATTGTAATATCACATTTATTAGTAATTCAATTTCAAGTACACCTGAAAAGCTGGCCAAGTGGTCCAAATTCTTTTAAAGTGGTCCTTTTCCATTAGCCAGGTGCCTTTTGAGTTCTCTTCCAAAAGTTTGTGGAAATAAGCAATGAAAAGACAGTAGTCTACACATTGGACTTTGTTTGGCATCATGCACTGAGATTAATCAAAACGTGTACATCCATCAGAAAGAAGATACAATGTTAGTGTATTTATTTTTCGCGGCAGGGTTTGATAGCAGTATTATTTATATGACAGTTATGTTTGGAATAGCATTGTTTTCATTGATGCTTGGTGAATAAACACATTTAAACTTCTTTCAGCCAAAATTAAGATTTCATATTGATTGCAGAATATATTACCAAACGTATCATTTCATGAAAACATTCAGTATTGTCTCAGCAACACGTACTGTTAGTTCGTGGTTAAACTCTTTCTTTAAGTTTCTAAGACATTAAACTTGAGGAAGGGGGAGATGATGCATTTTGATCACAAATTGTCAATGTTAATTGTCAATGTATACCTTTGACGTCCTATCTATTGTAACCAGACGTCTTATCCACATGCCGGTACCAAATTTACCACCCGTAAAATGCTGAATGATAAAAATACGGTTCCAAAATGATCAAAATATTAATCAAAAGGCAATTAAATTTATTGATAGGAAAAGATGCCCATTTTTCTCTCATGTGACCTTGATTGTAACAGGAATCAGACGGCTTTATTCAACCCGATACATTGTTTAGACTATCAATTTAAAGAAGACTGGTAATCACAAGGCCCTTGAGCACCTATCAGTAAACCCATTTGTGACCTCCTACGCCTTCAGCTTAGCGAAAACTATCCAAATATCTGCACATTTCCAGCAATTTCTCACGTCTCATTTCTAGTGGCGAAATCAAAATATTTGGATTTAACATGTGGATTTCAATTAGTATTTTCTGTTGATTCAGTTGTTATATTTGGATTAGATGGAGGATATGTTAAGGAATGATCTTAACAGTACCGTTGTTTTGATTCACTAAAAGACCTTACTGAAAGTTTATAAGTGCTGTCGGATTTTTACGACATTTATACAACTTGGTGCTTTATTTGTGAAAATAATGGAGAACTATTGGTAAGACCTGATTTTAATGTTCTTTCATGAGACCTAAAGTAATAACAGACACATTTCGAACGTTATTTGGAAAATTTTCTAATTGTGAAATTGAAGTCAAAAGTGTTCAACTAATGTGTCAATTGTTGGGGCCAAATAAATTTCCTAACAGTGTTTCAAATTTATCGTTGAAAATTATAAAGCGCTTTGGCAATAACGTGATAAATAGTTTATTAATACATGTTGTTACTTACATAAATAAACAGTGGGGTTGGACATATTATGCAAGCAAAAATCAATTGTTTACATGCAAAAAGTGATAAAATAACTTTTATCCAACAGTTGGCCAACATAACATCAATCCACTCTTTTTAATCTTGAATAATCTTAATACTAATAAAATATATAGACATTACACCGAGTTACAAACAGTTGGTAGTCGTCAGGAATATTTCTTTCAGTCCAGGCCTTACGTAGTTACACTAGGTATTCAGTTCCATGAATAATATGATGTTTTCTCTGCAGATACCAGTGCCTTCATGTTTCTACATCGTCTTTGTCTGTACAGAAATACTTTTGCCATTAAGATTTGAGTACCGAGTACCTTAGAGTACCTATTATTTGTAGCATGAAGACTTGCCAACAAGGTAGGCTGAGTGTAGATAAGAGTCGTTGATGTTTCGTTTTGTACAGACATTAATTGTGCTTCTTTTTATCTTTGTTTCGTACTTTTCTCACGGATGCCAGATTTTGTACAAGTGCTCTGTACATGGAACAAGCAGACAGTATAATATATGTTGTATTGTATATTTGGTTCTATGTGTAGAAGGGGGCGTAATGTTTATATGTCTGTGGTTTCGATGCAGAACGTACTTTTAGGTGCATCATTTAATTTAAGTTGTAAAGTTGCCCCTGATGTACTTAAGAATAACGCAGATTTAAGACTGCCTTCATTAAATACCTTGCAGTCTGCGTGTGCGACCTAAACAGTTTCAGTTTGATGCTAATAATTGTGCAAGCTTCTCTCTTGAAAACAAGGTTTCATTTTAATGATTAAGGAGTAAAATGGTCGCTGTGATGAACAGAATGTGTCATTTTGTGTCAAAAAGCAAACTTCAATTTTAGCCTTTACGAAAGTATTTGAACAGTTCGATTTCAGTTCGATGATTTGACTTTTATGTGTCATCATTTGATAAATAGGACTATGTTACACATTCGTACAATATCTTCTCTAAACCTACTACAAAAAAATTCTAGGATGACCCAATTTGAAACGGTGTCACTTTTTATTTCGTATGACGATTTGCATGGGGTAAATATATACCATTGTTTTCGTTAAGGTACAATCCGATCCCAGCATGGTAGGTTGTACAGAGATAAGGACGGACAATATTTCGTGTTATACGTGATAAACAGTCTTGGTGTGCCAACTACAATATGTATGATAGAACACAGCAAGTTTAATGTTGATATATTAAACGTACATTTCCATATTACATTAGATTAAGAAAAACTTTGAGCCAGGAAATCTATTGTTATTAAGTCCAGTAATGTGACTTAATAGCAATTCATTAATTGTGTAACTTGTTTCACCATAAATGGTCAAGTGTGATTTTAAAGAGCATTTATGTAAATCATTTTCAACTAGTTTTAGTACACAGAGGCCAATTGTCAAATACGTTTCCAAAATATTTATACAATATACATTACAGAAGTGTAAGATACACTTTTGAGAATTTTACTTACATAGTCTACATGTAGGTGCAAATTGTATTGAGACCATATCAAGTTATAAATGTAGAAAATACGAATACTCTCTACAATTTACTATTCATGTTATTTTTGTTATTTCCACACTGACGAATAAATGTTAATTACGCATTAAAATACCTTAGTAAATGACGCTTGTGTTGCATTATGTGCCTATTATTAGACCATTCGTATATTGTGTGTACGAATAACAACTGATGAAGCAACTGGAAACAAAAATACTCGATTTCAGTTTTTTAAGACGTCATTGAGCCAAGTACTCTCTCATATTTTCCTATGGATGCCAAGTGTTTACATTTTCAAGTGTTTAGCACATACCTCCACCATTCGCTTATTGTATCTTTTACCGTCAACAGGATAAACAACGGTTTAAGGTTTAACATATGAAAAAATGTGAAATATGAGTGAAGGAAAAAACGTCGCCAGTTTATGTATACTAGCTTACCTCTTTTGCGAAATTACTACACTAATCAGTTAAGCGTTTTACGATTAAAGTAATCTGGATAAGGTAAAAATGTAGGGTCATGTGTGATAGTGGAGGTTTTTCGACTGTTTAGGCAAACTATGTAGATTAAACAGGAAACAATACAATTTTTAGTACATGACCTCAAAAAGACTCCATTGTCAATTATTGGTCCAGAGACTGTGTGTTAATCCCTGTGTCCACCATGTAAATACCGAAGTATGTAGAACATAACTGGGGTAGATATTTGAAAGCTCGTATCTCCCGACATCATGAAATTGCGCAGCAAGACAAACATTTTTGCCTTTCATTCCTTACGGCAAATGACGTCACCAGTTCCTAAGACCATCAAGCAATAGTAGTTTTCTGTTGATATTGGGCTTGGACGCACCTTATTAATTCGGCCATTGTATTGTCTGTAGAACATTTACTTTTGCTTGACTCATTCCACAGTTAAAAGGCTGATCTGCCGTGGACTACATTTGCATTTACTTCTTCGGTTTAGATGTTTATCCTCAAGTTTAACAAGTACACGCAGACTAGCTACCCACAACATTACAGGATGTTTAGAGTTCAACCTGTCAACAATTCCATGAATTACATATGTTCTGCACACCAGTACAAATATCGCAATATGTAATGTATGGGATAGTGATACACGGTAAATATAAACATATTGCGGTCAGGTTACAACAAAGACCACCAATGTAAAAACGCCACAATCAGATAAAGAGGAATTATTGATCTTCATCCAGACAATTTATTTATTGGATGAAAGTACCTAAACCAAGTTTATTTGGAGGCAGAACGGCAGAACTTTTCGTGAATTGTTGTCGGAACGTGTGGATCAAAAAAATTTCAATCGCTGCTTTGAAACATTTGCGTCAACGAAAGGGAATAATAAAGTTCGGCCTTATTAGTGTATAATACAAGATGGATTTTCCTCAAAACGTCTTCACGTTAATTTGGGTTATGATAAATTTGCAATTGTGTAGACTAACATCGAATTAAATTCAACGTATGACACAGAGAGGTTTACATTGAGCTGAACTTTTATGTGGGACTTTGTTAGAGAGTAAGCACATTTACAGATTGATCCAATCGGACAACTAGGTAGTGAACGCATTATTGCTCAGAATTATAATTTTGACATTTATGTTCTTTAAAGTGGCATAAATATGCCACACTAGAGAAACTGCAACACATTATCTTCCTAGAGGCTATCGGTGTACGAAACATAGGAATGTACAAAAGTTGATTTAATGTACAACACCGAAAGGAATGTACAAAGTTGATTTAATGTACAACACCGAAAGGTAGTCTATGACTCCGAACGATGTCTATTTTCATTGCTACTGGAGCAAACCTATGGTTATGCGGCATGATACTCTAAATGTCCGTTGTTTGCAACCATGTTATATTTATATATACAAATCTAACTGTTAACTATTTTGTCCAATTTGCCACTGTTTTCCACTGATCAATAATTTATTAAACAATAAAAATTCAGGAATTCTTCTTAATATTTGGAATAATATAAGCTTTGGGTTTTTTTAAACATTATTATTGTACTGTTTTCATCATAATTGTTAGAAATTTCTTCAAAGTTGTGCAAGAATTATACCATACATTTGCTTATTTTGTGAGTTTGTACTTATTGACATTCTGAAGTATGTTTTCCTTACTATTTAAGGATTGTTACATACGAGAGACATTTTGATATAGCACAGGATATTTTGAACATATCTGAGTACATAGTATAACAAAAACTCCCCAAGCAGTAAGGCATGAGAAATATGCGTCGTACTAATTATTTAATGATGATAGTAATTAGGCCACCAATCTTTCATCATACACTGAAGAGATATTAAGTATCGTGCATAAACAGATGGCGACATAGGTATTTACTCAAGTCTTTGGCTCTAAGCACAGACGATATACCGTCTGTGGTACCGTCTTGTGACTAACAAGTAAAATACAATGGAGAAATATCCATCCGTGCCTCTTTTCAGCCATTGAAAAGTTAAGTCTCAAACTATTCGGGGTTCAAGGTATTAACATGGGAATTTAGTGTAAATCAACGTCTTTTTCTTGTTTCACCAGATTGAAGAACAGTGAGTGGATTTGGTATTTTAATTGCAGGGACAAATAGTTCCTTACATCTACCCTCTACACCCGTGTATAGCAATCCTTTCTTTGTCTTCGTAACTCTAACCTAAGCGAAAATTCTTTAAACATAAAAAGACGATTCAGAAAAAATCAACATTGCTATAGTTACATTTAGTGTGGCAGTTTTCATTTTGTTAGTAGGAAGTCGGCATTGTACAATCTACGTAACATATCATCCTTAATCATAACCTCTTGTGATAAGTGCTCGGTGCTTAGAACATTACTCGTGTAGTATAAACAAAAATGGGAGGTAAACCGCCAACTAATGCTATTGCGATGCATGAATGAATGAAAGTGAAAGATTAAGATTTTATGGATATGACGTAAATGATGATTAAAGTCATAAATCTGTCATTATGTTATGTTTCATAAAAGGCGGGTGAATAGAAAATTAAAAATTTAAAAGTGGAATCTCTGTCAAATGACATGACATTAATGCAAAGACAATTCTGCTTTGTTTTAATCATAGTGTGACTGAAATGGACTCACATAGTAAAGAATGAAACAATGACATTACACTGAATTATATTGCTATTTCACTTAGTTTCGTAAATTATAAATATAATGTGTCTCATGATGTTATGATATTATGCTTGATATGTTGATGGTGTCTATATTGCTCAACGCTTTGGTCATTTAGTTTCCACCTTAAAACCAGTATATCAATGCTGGTAGATGTACAATTTCTGAATTTATTTTATAGATTAGGTGGAACCCGTGCTTTGCACAGTTATGGCATGACAGCATCTGCTCTGGGGGAATAACTTACAATTTAAATTCACAATATCGCCCATAAAATTAATGCATCCAAACTTTGAAGAGCAATATTTGATAAGTAGACATCATGGAGAGTTAATCTGCATGTATATTATGCATGTTTTGTGATACAAAGTGCATTATTGTACAGAGACATTCGGTACGCCCTACAAGGTAAATAAATTACCTCCCACAACCCCAAGTGCACCTAACATATGTCCACTTGATTAAACAAATTAGCAATCAAACATCATTCACACCAAACCTCTTAGATCCCCGATTGTCAAAGCTAAATCTACTTAAACAATTAAAAGTAAACATCTGCCCCTGCACATATCTCTGCAAAAATAAGGCACACACCTCCAGCACTCAGAGAAGAGGATTTGGGACCAGGCAGCAGGCTAGAAACCTTCAGTATCACTTGTAAGATCTACAGACTTCAGCAATAAATTACATTCAACGTTAACCTGTTGCGTTAAGCGTTATCTGTTCGCGAACTAGAGGGAGAACCCATCTTGTACCTTTACACAAATACATTCAAACAACAATCATAGACGATAATTTTAGTTTTCATTTGTGTCAAATATTTATAGAAATGAAAACAGGAGTTTCATTTGACAATGCTCTGCTGAACTGTTGATCTGGGTGTAGAATGTCACTCCCTTTATGATGCAATAGCCTCGTACAAGTTCATAATGCCAACCGGAAGTGCTACTGACACAATGTTAAATGGGAAATGCGAACTTATGGACCAAATATCCCCAACATCTCTCCTTATTCTAAAATAGAACACAAGAAGCTGTACCACAAATCATTTTGTAACGGGGCCAAGATACCCAGCACTGTTGAAGTGGAATCTGGTGATTTCAAATTTCCTTATTTTCAATAGTTATTACTTTACTTTTCAACAGAATAGGACAAAAGTTTAACATTTTGTCAGTTAGACTTGTTACAGCATTATGAATTTGCATAAGGTTCTTCCGTTATTACGAGATTGACATCCTACACCCTGTGTGGGAGGAAAAAACCGTCAAATGTCAAATAATGTCTATAGAAACAATGACACTAAATACTGTTGTTAAATCGACAGCTGCAGCTGTGTCAACTGGTGTAATGAGACGGTACTTTCTGATGCACATAAAAAGAGCATGTAGAATGCTAAATATAATTCATCATCAATTCAATTCTTTACTGAGATCAAGTTACCCTTTTGTCGTCAACTTGTACGTGTGCGAAGATCACCAGATTCCACTTCAACAGCACTCAGTAACTCGGCCTCGTAACGTTTGCTGCTGAGGGGGAATCTGGTGATTTCACAGAACAGCTGATTTGACATAAATACCATGTAGTGTGAGCTGAATTGGGTTTATAATGCTTGTATCATTAACTTGAATTTACGACAACAGTATACTGAGGAAAAACACTCGAGGTTTTTCCTAATTCATTTAACTGCCTAATTAGGCAGCGAAATGAATTAAGTAGTGTGGTATTATGTACTGACTTTTAGATAACTGACAAAAAAATCAAAGGTCGAAAAATAGAATTACAAAAGAAAACTTAAAAAGCAGATATTTGTATTTAGACTTATTTAAATTAAAATTTACTCATTAATTGCAGTTGGGAAACAACAGGATGACCTACATTATTACAGTTTATTATTATATTTTTCAACATTCGATTTTTTATTGTCAATTAACTAAAATCTGAACTCATACCACACTGCCCAATTCATTTCACTACCTAATTAGGCAGTGAAATGAATTAGGAAAAACCATCGATTGATAATGTAATCTTGCATTGCAATGGTAACGCAACGCAATGCACATTCTACGCCAGCGCTAAAGTTAAAGTTAAAGTGCATGAACTTGATACATCGCTCTTAACAATTCTTAGAATTTTCTGAGGCGGTTTACAACTTTAACGCCTAACATGACTTCATCCAACCATGGTGGGAGCCATCACCTTGAAGTGATGAGGCATGATCACTTACATTCCCACACAGGGTGGTGTATCCAACAGGGCCGCCGGTACAGGATCTCGTACGCTATCCACTAACCACAGGGCTTGTACTGAATATTACCGACAAAACGTGCAGCTTGACCTCCCTGTTATTGCGGAGACAGCCCTGTGTGTATAATCATATTTACCTTTATATCATGCTGCTTTCTGCTTTGCACGAGGTTTGTGGACTTTTCGTGATTTACCGTAAACACGGGCTGTGCCACGTTTCACTGTTTTAGTCTCAATTTACCTCATTTCCGTGAATGTGAATATATCATATGATGTAATTCCATCAGGGGGTCTTTCACAAAAGTAATGGGTTTTACCGGTAGTCTTTCCAAATTTTTGCACGATCAAATGCATGGCAGTGATGCCGGGTGAAGTAAGGCTACAAACATGGCCATTTGATGTCGAAAATGACAATTATTATAGCCAGATAAAAATTCCAGATCACTTTTTCCTGACCTTGAATTTCAAAATTTCAAAATTCGCTGATTAGAGCTAATTTCCCTGACCTGGAAAAAATTATTTTTCCCTCTAGTTTTCCCTGACCGGTGGCAGCTCTAACTAAAATCTCATTCTATTCTCCTCTGAGCTAATTCCAAAAACACAGTCAACTTTCACTATCTGCCGAAGTCGTATCCAGTAGGGAACACCAATGCAATATGAGACAATAAATTTATTACAAGACGTGACATATTTTAAACCGTATAAAATAGACACAATCAAATTACAGTATTTTAAAATTCCAATATTAAAGACGAATATTAATTTTGGTTGACATTTTTAAAATATAGAAGAAAAATGAAGTTAAAATTGCAATTCATCCAGTTTGCTCCCTACCGTTTACATGGAGAATGCAGGATTTCTTGTGGGAGGCGGAGGGGGCGCCTTTTTGGGAGGCCATTAAGCGGGTAGGCTCCACAAAATTCATGTTCTGTCTAACTGGTCTAATTTATCTAATTTGTCTAAATTAGAATTGCCCAATTTCAACAAATCCGTTTTCGAGTAAAATTTCTACACTACCTAATTGGATAAATTAATGCAATATTTATTATACTCTATGTTATATTATCGACTTTCTTTTGATCTCCGTCTATCTTAGAGACAGATCCTTATTGGAATTACATTGTTATACGTCAGATCCTTGTACGTCACTTCCTATGTCTTGTCCGACTAATAAACACGTGTATAAAATTTAAAGAAGATTTTGGAGTCTTATTTCATGTAAGAATCAATTAAAACTTGTTACAATAAGGAATCGCTACATAATTTTGTCTGCCATAATTAAAGGTGAATACGGTAATTCATATCCTAATAGACTTTAATTCACTCATCTTTAAAGGAAGTTTTTCGTGAACTGTTGCTCTTAACGTTCTGGAATACCCCTTTAACGCCATCAGTCTTATTATCTCTTATTTTCGTATAAATTTCATATAAACTATATATGGCGCTGGAATGAAAAGATCAAAGAACTTTATTATTCTCTTTGTCCAAATCATATAGCATTAAACGTTATTGAAAAATATATTTCATGACATTTCCCGTCGCACTTTGAAAGGAGAAATTGGAAACGTGGAAAGTAGTAGTTATCATAATAGCAGTTATAACGAGCAAAACAGTTGCACTAAATTCCATTTATTTTTTATTTCCAAATCCAGTAATTTAAGGCTTTGTACATCTATTTGCTTGGGAGGGATTACGACTTCTCTTGCCTGCTTAAAGTTCAAGCTCTACATTTGAACATCGTTTTATATCCTGTATTTGGTAAGAAAACATCACGGTATAATAACGAACATTAACCCAACAAGACAACGACTTCAACAAATGCAATTAGCAGCTAAAAGGAGGGCACAGCACACCATTGCGCTACATCTAAGAAGATTAAATATATGTCTCCAGCTAAGCAGCTTTGTCCACTGACGTGTTGGCTGATTACAGGTTCCATAGAGTCGTTAATGAAGATGTAACGTGTACTTAGTAAGGCTTCTACCTCAGTGTCCTTGGAAGATACATTTATATGACGGATTTTGTTTGAGGACATGTCTTACATCATAACACAGGTCTCCCCACTTGAATCGAACTCCGTGGGGTATTTTAAAACTTCGAAAGAACTCTAATTTGAGCCAAAACTAAACTCTTCTCTCAAATAAGTTGACTGCAGTTACAAAACTCTTCTCTCAAATAAGTTGACTGCAGTTACATAACCTTCTTCTAAATTACGAATAATCATTTAAAAATTAAATTAACATAACCGTGTTCGAGTTAGGCATGAAAAGATGCAATTTTCGACGAGATACTTCAGTGATGTCCGACCTCATTTTTTGGAGAAAGGGAAGGCACGCCACTTTTGTGGCCAACCGTTCGAGTTCCTTGTCTGAAGCAGCGCATATTTATTTTCTGGTCTTAGTGTTGCTCCCATTTTGGATTGCAGCCATGTTAAGTTTCATTTGATGTCACCTTTCACGAGATGACCAGTCATCCAGGAACCAACCAAGGCCGCGGCAACTTAATTGCAGTGATCAATCAGAAACCAAATAAAGGCCGAAACTGTTTTAAATTCAGTGAAGGTGTTTTGATTGCATTTGATAGCAAACCATCCACCTTGCGAGAAAAATATTTTACATACTTGTATCGGTAAAACGAAATAAGAGACATCTGAAACATAACTTTAGTAATTGTTGCAACTTCCAAACATGCAATTTAAGTTCTTTAAAAAATGTTTAAGTTCGTATCATGTAAAACTAATTGCACTATCAAGTGCTGTGGCTCAACTTTACGCGTTTGTGATGACACCTTTCGTTTGTCTACAGGTACGACGAATTCAGCTTAAAAAAAAAGAACAGAAATTTGATTGCTTAATTTCCTGGCTAAAGTGATAATTACTCAATTTCCTGACGTTCTGACACGCACCAAGTTGTAAAGACATTTATTTCTTTCCAAACAACAGTCTTTTCTGTTAAAAATCATCGACTTTTCAAATACATGTACCGTACATGTCTCAAAGATGGTGCACTGGGGTGTGCTTTCTTTGCACAAGTCCAAGCTGCAAAGGAAGTGAACGCTAATTTTTAGGCAGAAATTAAAACAGGATGTATATAGCTTTGATCCAGGAGGTCTAGGGAAACAGTGTTAATAACAATTTGAAAACAGTGTGAATTACATGCAGTTGGTACATATTCCGGTGACAAAAATCTATTGAAAAAGGAGGTGCACTATATATATATATATATATATATATATATATATATGGTAGATC
>JBCAUI010500783.1:0-13333 GCA_038406195.1 Haplosyllis anthogorgicola | reverse complement strand
GGTACATTAAATTGATTGAATGTATTTAATAATGTGAACAATTGATGTACTATCAGTTAAAGTATCACATGCATGTATAGTAGTCGGCGGATCACAAAGAACAGATCACAGTGATCCAGATCTTTATTTGAAACTTGACACCATGCTGGCTGCTAAACAAGTGCGCATGTACAATAGTAAAACAATGCGCTTTAATTAATGTGCAGTACTAAATTGAAAAGTTTAATGCGCAGCTACTACATCTCTCCTTTTAAAAGAAATTGGTAACAATTCAAGCAAATGAAATATAAATTACAATATAATCCTCCAACAAAGTGACTTAGATAAATGACAAAATTAGATTTAAAGGTGACCCAGAAATAGGACAACACACTGGTGCATTACCATGGTAACTGGTCACTTAAGCTCATTTTCGGACACAGTCCTTAGAAATGAAAAACACATCTGAAAACACATAGCATTATAAAATGGATTTTAAAGTAATAAATATACAAATTATGACTAAATATGCCATCTTGATGCGATTACAGTTATAAATTGATATTCTAGCTTGACAAAGACACATTAGCTCACCTTAAAATTTCAATTGATACTGATGATCCATCTGATACTGGACATTTACAAAAATTTAACAAATAACATGAACATCAAAATGTTTTCAATCACACAATATACACTTGATTCGACAAATTTTGTGCAGTAAATGGTATTTTAAGAAATAGACATACACATATGTGATTTTAACAATTAGTCTTGATAGCGCTTGGGTAAACGAACCTCATGTCCGATTCTGGTTTTCACCACTGTATTACCAGTTGATTTAGTGGGGTTGGGGTTGGGGTTGGGATGTTTTAGGACAGATTTTGAACCAGTTGTGGAACTTTCAACACTCTTGTCGGCTTTCTTTGATGTTTCAATATTTTTGCTGGATGTCTTTAGCACGGACTTGGGTGGCACAGTGGGAGTTGGTCTTACATCATACTGAATTTTCTTCTTTGGTGTGAATGGAAGTAATGATTTTCGGATATTAACCCTATTGCATGACACTTGTTGTCCCATCTGTTTCTACAGTATATGATTTATTTATTTATTTTGTTCAACAATGCAACTTGGGACCCACTTGGACGGCTTCTGATCTGTACAGAAGATCATGACATTAGTACCAACAGGCAAAATTTCCAATTCCCTTCCTGCCATTTTATCATAATTCACTTTCTGCAATTCCTTTCTTTTCTGAAAGTATTTGAGAATTTTGTCATTAGAACTTGCACCACGTTTGAAATTTAAGAATGGCTGCATACCCTTGTATTCATGATTGAGAAACTGTGCTGCAGAGTATCACTTAAGACTAGCCCATGGCTAGTTGATTTGCCGTCGGGCTGGCTGATTTTTTTTCACTAGCCCAGATTGGCTAGTGCTGCCACCTTTTCATTTGCCGATTTGCATGGTGTTATCAAATGAAATACTTAGCCTTAGGTCATAAATAAAAGTATCTTAGGTTTATTTTTGTGTTTCTTAATGTTATCCAGAAAAAATGTGAATCCTCCGGGACTTGAACCACAGACCTCTCATATTCCAGCCAAGCATGCTACCGCTACACTAAAGATTCACTCACTTCATTTCCGGCATATGTAATGGTTACACTAATGAATCAGGGGACAAGAAAAAATTATAAAATAGGTAAGTCATTTTACAGGAACTTTTGTGTCAGATGAATTTTAAGTATCTTTTATATGGGTTAGCTATTTTCCGTCTGGGCTAGTCAATTTTGAAGTCACTAGCCCAGATGGGCTAGTGGCTTCTGATTCTTAAGTGATACACTGGTGCTGGAGAAGGAAGAGTGTCATTAATTGGGGTACATAAGTACTCTAAAAGGCCAAGGTGCCAATCAGTATTGAGTTCCTTACACTTGCACATAATGTTTTTCACAGTCCTGACTCCTTTCTCAGCAGCATTTGTTTGATGATTATGTGCAGACAACAGTGTAAGTTTGACGTTTATGGACCTGCAATAATTTCTAAATGCTTCAGATGTATAATTACTACCACAATTGCAAACGAGTTCCTTGCACACACCAAGTTCTGAAAATAAAGAGGAAGATGCTGAAACAGTTTCATTTGTGGAATGATCAGCAACCTTGTGGACAACAATAAATTTTGAAAAATTATCCACAACAATCAAGTACACTTGTCCTGAAAATTTGAATAAATCAGAATATAATTTCTTCTCGTTGGGTTGAAGTAACAGATCCAATTCCAATTTTGCTGGCATCACATTCTATGTATACTGGCTTTTTGGTGCTGTAAAATTGCAACAATCATTTGAAATGGCATTTTTCAAAGCATTAAAAGATGTGTCATGGATGGACGTCCACACAAATTCTGTGTCTTGTTTCACCAACTGCTGTAACGGTTTATGCAAATCTGAAAGATGGGATGAAACGACATAAATAATTGACTGAGCCCAGAAATGATTGTAATTGGGTCTTGTCAGCAGGTACTGGCCATGATTGTATTTCTTCAACCTTTTTGGGATCGGGCTTGATCCCTTTTGTTAACGTCATCCCAAAGAATGGCACCGCAGGTATGTGAAGTTACACTTTATCTGGATTTAAATGCAGATCAATTTACACACAGTAATCAAGGAAAGAGACAATGCTCTTATTAAAGTTATCATCGTCAGCACCATACACTAATAGGTCATCCATGACCTCAGGAGTGAGCATCGCAGTTTTCAATTTGGCCTCGGGAGATAAAGTAACATTGAAAAATCCTTTAGTTGCATCAAATATTGCAAATTGCTTTGTGCCATGCAATTTGTGTGATACCTCATCAAGATTTTTTGAATGACAAATAAGTCTAATAATAGCTTTGTTTAACTGTCTGGGATCAAGACAAATTCTGAGTTTACCTTTTGGTTTCTTCATAACCACAAAGGAGTTTAACCATTCTGTTGGGACATCTTGGTCCAACTTAGAAATCATGCTGGAAGCTTCCATTCTGTCCAGTTCTGCTTTGAACTCATTTTTTAATGCTATCGGTACACATCTGGGTGGTGCCTGAAATGGAGAAATGTTTTTCTTTAAGTGAATGTCCACAGGTTTAATCAGAAATTTACCTGGATTCCCATCAAAGAGATGCTTGTATATTTTGGATGATCAACAATGTCTTGCTTCATGATTTTCACTCCTGGACGTGAAAGAGGATTTTCAGTATCATCATCGCAGCACGCTTTTTGTAGTTTTTCTTCATCTATTGTGATCATGTCAATTTCAGAGCTGAAAGTAGAACTGGTACATTCATTAGATGCAGACCAACATGCAGTGGTGGCACAATTAAATGAAACTAGGCCTAAAGTGACAAGGTCTTGGAGTCCCAAAATTGGTTTAAACTGGTCTGGTACTATGTAGAAACTGGCAGACACGTTTTTACCAGAACTGGCATTTGAGAGTGACAATGTACACTGACCAAGTTGACGTATTTCACTTTTGTTATAAACTTGGAGCATTAGATTTGGATCATGACTATTTTGCAGTGCGCAGTTGGATACATGTGGGTGCAAATTCTTGTACATTGAAAATGGTAACAAATTTCCTGCAGCACCTGTATCTATTTTGAAATGGATATTCTGACCCAAGCCAGTGTCGGTACTGGCATACACATCTGTTAAGACACAAGTAGAACCACTAGATTTAGACAATTCATCAAACATCACATTGTTGGAATGGTGTTTGGAAATGCGAGCATGACATTCAAAATGCACATGCCTTATTACATTGATACTGTTGTACTTAAATTCATCTTTCTCCATGTCATGAAAGGCCTTTCTGGAGCGACCTCCATGACCTCTGCGACCCCTACCACGATCAGTTCCACGATGTGGATGTTGCTGTCTATTTTGCGAATTTCCTCTAGAATGACAAAATTCTGAAAAGTGTCCCATCTTACCACAACCGTAACAGATCTTTCCAAATGTGGGGCACTGGCACGGTTGATGTTGTTTTCCACAGTTAAAACAAGAGCGACCACGGCTTTGACTGCAGTGTGGCTGGATGCCACCTCTACCACCCCTACCCCCTACCCCTGCCTCCACAATGAGGTGTAGGGTGATGTTTGTGATGCTTCTGGACACCATCGACAGACTTGTTATCGCTTGATGTGTTATGTAAATGCTGAGCCATTTTTCACTTGTGATTGTCGCCTCCACTTTTTGAGCTATGTTCAACATCTGTGAAATAGTTGTGTCTTTGTTAATTTCCTTTAGCAACTGGTCCTGAACTCACTTGTGGGTGTTGTGTATTAAAAAGAGAAATTTCACCACCTCGTCAGGATTAGTAAACACACAATCTTTGGATAAAGTTCTGAGTTGTGACATAAAGTCGCTTTGATCTTTACACGCATTACTGTGGAGGCTTCCCATTGTATACCAAGAATGGACCATCGGCTGGAAATGTTTTTCAAACGCATCCAATACATCTTTCAGTGAATCTTTGCTCTTTCCTTCCTTGAAAACCAGATCGTCATTGTAAATCTTCTGCCCATCTGGACCCATCCAGTTTAATGTCGGCACTTTATGATCTGCTTCCAGATCCTTGTATGCACCTTTGACCAAGACTAGGTCTACTTGATCACAAAAGAATTTGAATGCCTTGCACAAATTATTAGATTTCCAGTCCATCTGAGGCTGGTTGATCGGGATAGATTGAACAAATTTTATATCAGCCATTGTGAAGGTATAAAACGCTCTGGCAACACTGCTGGAAAAATTCACTGAGAAAAGTTCCAACTTTGTAAAATTGCTAGCTCACACAAATCTCCTTTTTCTTCTGAAAAGAATGGGTGAAAACACAGATATTTAATTGTTATTCACTTTTGGTGCTGTAGAGGGGCATAAAAATGACACAGTACCTTCATATCGATGAAATTCAAACTGCAAAATTACTTGAAAACTCCAAAGTCGGCCATGACAGTGTGCACATACCCTCTGTAGAGTGACACATCAAAAAAGATCAGCTGTTCGGGTGCTGAAATTTCACCGGATTGTAGATACTGGAAAATTCTGGATGCACATGCAGTAGCACTTAAAACACATCAGCAGTTTGTATACCACACAAAAGTAGACAAATCACCCTGTTTTGAACTAATTCCAACATTGAAAATCGTCACAAAAGCAGGTACAAAGTTCAGTTAAAAATTCCAAGAAAACAGCATGGTGGCAGCCATTTTGGATTCAGTTCACCTTCAGTTCAAAAATTTAAATAATTCTCTGGACAAAATGGTGTGCTGGAATTACATGAAATTTTCATGGTAGGTACCTGGCGGTACATAGAATGAAATAAATTTGGTTGCACTTGTCCAGCATTTGTGAGAGTCCAGATCTGAAAGTGGCACATTTTGAAAATCAGCAAGCAGCAACATGTCGCCCTTGGATCAAGGTCACACAGATAAAAGTAAAAAATACCACCATTAATACTGTTGGAATTGCTGTAAAACATTGTATATATGAGCACTGGATCCTCTCCTAATTTTCTGACACCATGTAGTAGTTGGCAGATGACAAAGAACAGAGAGAATGGATTTAAATGATCCAGATCTTTATTTGAAACTTGACACCATGCTGGTTGCTAAACAAGTGCGCATGTTCAATAGTAAAACAATGCAAGGTGCACTTAGCAGCACTTAAACAATAATTTATGTGCAGCTACTACATCTCTCCTTTTAAAAGAAATTGGGAACCAATTATAACAAATATGGTACAAAGTACAATGTAAACCTGAGATTCAGTTGAAAAAATGACTTAGATAAATGACAAACTTAGATTTAAGTTGACCTGGAAATAGGACAATGCTCTGTCGTGTTACCATGGTAACTGGTCACTTAAGCTCGTTTTAGGACAATCTCCCTGGAAACGAAGTAAAACACATTATGTCATAGATAGTAACACAACATGGATTTAAATGCAATAAATACACATTATTTCACGAAAATAACACAGAATATGACTAAAATACAGCATCTTGATGCAATTACAGTTATAAATTGATATTTTAGCATGATTTACATACATTTGATCACAATAAAAATTCAATTGATTCTGACAATCCATCTAATTGATACTGGACATTTGTAAAAATTTCAAACAACCTGAACATGAACAATGAGACGTTTTCAATCACACAATATACACTTGATTTGACACATTTTGCGCAGTTAATGAATGTTTAAGAAATAGATGTACATGTATGTGTTTTATTCTTGATACCTCATGGGTAAGCGAACCTCGCGTCCGATTCTGGTTTTAACGACTGTATTATTAGTTCCAGTCAACTTAGTGGGGTTGGGATGTTTAAGGATGGATTTTAAGCCAGTTATAGGAGTCTCAACACTGGTTGGCTTTCTTTGATGTGTAAATATTTTCACTGGGTGTCTTTGGGATGGCCTTGGGTGGTACAGTGAGTTGATCTTACATTGTACTGAATTTTCTTCTTTGGCATAAAAGGGAGTAATGACTATAGGATGTCAACCCTATCGCACAACACCTGCTGTCCAAACTCTGTTTCTACAATGTATGATTTGTTACTATTATTTTTACGTTCTACAATACGACCTGGGATCCACTTGGATGGCTTCTGTTCTATACAGAAAATCATGACATTAGTACCAATTGGTGAAAGGTCTAATTCATGCCTTGCAGTCTTGTAGTTAATCTCCTGTGATTCCTTTCTTTTCTGAAAGTATTCTAAAATTGCTTCATCATTATTAGATGCATTGTGCTAAGGCTGAAAATTCAAAAACGGTTGCATACCCTTGTGTTCATGGTTCAGGAGCTGTGCTGGTGAAGGGAGATTATCGTTAATTGGGGTACAAAGGTACTCTAGAAGGCCAAGGTGCCAATGTGTATTGAGTTCCTTACACTTGTGCATATTTTTCATGGTCCTGACTCCTCTCTCAGCAGCATTCGCTTGACGATGATGTGTGGACAACAGTGTAAGTTTAACATCTATGGAACTGCAATAAATTCTAAATGCTTCAGAAGTGTAATTACTACCACGATTGCAAACAGGTTCCTCTCACACCCAATATTCTGCAAAAATACTGGAAAGAGCATTTATCATGTTTGCAGCACTGTGATCATTTACTCCAAGAACAACAATGAACTTCAAGAATTTATCAACCAAAGTCAAAAAGATCTTGCCTGAAAATTCAAACAGGTTGGAATATAATTTCTTCCATGGTACAGTGGGTATGGAGTCATAATTTTCTAAGGGCTCTTTTGGCTGTGCATCTTTGTACTTCTGACAGACCCTACAATGTTTAACAACATTGATTATTTGTTCGTTAATTCCTGGCCAATACATCAAATTTCTGGCACAAAGAATACATTTTGTTTCACCATGATGACCCGCATTATGCAATTTCTCAAGTGCATCAGCTTGTAGCAATTTTGAAATTACAACATGGACTCCATTTAGTATCAAGCCATCTACAATGGATAATTGGTCCCTGAAAGTAAAGAGATTTCTGACTGACTCCTGACACTCTTTCTGTGACAAGCACCAGCCATCATTAATGTAGTTTTTTAAGACCTGCAGTACAGAATCATTTTCAGTAGCAATCTGGATCTCCTGTAACTTGGATAATGAAATGTTAACTTTGGCGTTGTGTATTGTCACATTAATTCCTTGTACACCATGGTCTGCGCTGGTACAATGATTTGATTTTCTACTAAGAGCATCGTGAAAGCTTCATCTTCTTCCCTTCTTGATAAACAATTCTCAGATCATAATCTGCAAGTCTCAATAGCATTCTTGCTAAGCGCGGTGATGTCTGTGAAATAGATTTTCTGAAAATAGACAAAAGTGGCTTATGATCTGTTATTATCATAAAGCCCCTTCCATATACAAAATGTTTGAAGTGCTCAACAGAGTAAAGAACTCCTAAAAGTTCTTTCAATATTTGAATAATGACTCAGTATCAGTCATAGATTTAGATGCATATGCTATTGGTAACAAATTGTCTGGGAGTCCATCTGCTGAAATCACTGAATCTCCATCATCGTACAGAAGTAAGACTGAACCAATTCCAACCTTACTAGCATCACATTTAATAATTATACACAGGCTTCTTGGAGCTGTACAATTGCAACAAGCAATCATTGGAAATAGTGTTTTTCAAAGCATTGAAAGCAGTGTCATGGATAGACATTCACAGAAATTCTGAATCTTGTTTGACTAATTGTTATAGCAGCTAGTGCAAATCTGAAAGTGAAGGGATGAAATGACATAAATAGTTGACAGAGCCCAGACATGATTGTAGTTTGGGTCTTGTCAGCAGGTACTGGCCATGATTGTATTTCTTCCACCTTCCACGGGTCTGCTTTTATCCCATCTTTAGTAAGTGTCATTCCAAAGAAGGGTACCGCAGGTACGTCAAGTTGCACTTTATCTGGATTAAGATGCAGATCAATTTCAACACAGTGATCAAGGAAGGAGACAATGCTCTTATTAAAGTTCTCATCATCTGCACCATACACCAGTATGTCATCAGCAATATTCTTTGTGTTGTGCAATTGTGACAAAAGTTGCTCAAATAAATCTCCGGAATTACTCATTTCCATTGCTAGATAGTTGGGAGACATAAATGCCTTCTGGAGTCAACATCACTGTTTTTAATATGCCTCTGCAGATAAAGGAACATGAAAAAATCCTTTAGTTGCATCAAATATTGCAAAATGCTTAGTGCCACATAATTCATGTGATACCTCATCAAGAGTTTTTGAACAACAAATAGGTCTAATAATAGCTTCATTCAATTGTCTGGGATCAAGACAAATTCTGAGTTTACCGTTTGGTTTTTTCATGACTACAAAGGAATTCAACCATTCTGTTGGTACGTCTTGATCCAATTCAAAATAACGCCAGAAGCTCCATCCTGTCCAACTCAGCTTTGAATTCTGATTTTAAAACTATAGGAACATGTCTTGGTGCCTAAAATGGAGAAACATTAGGCTTAATTGGAAATTTACCCGGATTCACATCAAAGAGGTGTATGTACTTCAGATGATCTATGATGTCTTGTTTGGTAATTTTCACTCATGCACATAAAAGAGGATTTTCAGTATCATCATTGCAGTGTGCTTTGTGCAGTTTTTCTTTGTCTATCGTGATCATGTCAATTTCTGAGCTGAAAGTAGAACTGGTACATTCATTAAATGTTGACCAACTTGTGTTGGTGGGACAATTGAATGAAACTAGGCCTAAAGCGACAAGGTATTGGGAGTCCCAAAATTGGCTTAAACTGATCTGGTACTATGTAGAAACTGGCGGACACATTTTTACCAGAACTGGCATTTGAGAGTGATAATGTACACTGACCAAGTTGACGTATTTCGCTTTTGTATAAGCTTGGAGTGTTACATTTGGATCACAACATTGCTGCAGAGAGCGATTTGACATGTTTGGATGTAACTTTTTATACACTGAGTATGGTAACAAAGTACCTGCAGCACCTGTATCTATCTTGAAATGGATTTTCTGACTAACACCAGTATTGCTACTCACATGTACATCGGTCAAAATGTGACTATAATTTGTAGATTTGCACATGTCATCGAACATAACATTTGTCAGACTGATACTTGGAATGGTGAGCATGACACCCAAAATGTGTGTGTCTGATTACATTAATACTATTGTATTCAAATTCATCCTTTTCCATGTCATGAGTCCTTTCGGAGTGACCTCCGCAACCCCTAACACAGCCAGTTCCATGCTGTGGATGTTGCTGTCTATTTTGCAAAGATCCTCCAGAGAGACAAAATTATGAAAAGTGTCCCATCTTACCACAACCATAACAGATCTTTCCAAATGCAGGGCACTAGCATGGTGTTGTTTTCCACAGTTGAAGCAGGAGTGACCATGACTCTGACTGCACTGTGGCTGGTTGCAACCACCTCTTCCACTCCTATACCTGCCTCCACGGTGAGGAGTAGGGTGATATTTGTGTTTCTGAACACCATCGACAGACTTGTTATCACTTGATGTACATACTGAGCCATTTTTTCACTTGCGATTGTCACCTCCGTTTTTCGAGCTATGTTCAACATTTGTGAAATAGTTGTGTCTTTGTTAATTTCCTTGAGAAGTTGATCCTGGACTCCCTTGTGAGTATTATGGGTGAGGAACAAAAATTTAACTACCTCCGGATTCATGAACATGCAATCCTTTGCCAATGTTCTTAACTGGGACATGAAATCACTTTAGTCTTTGCATGCATTACTGTAGAGGCTTCCCATTGTGTACCAGGAATGGACCATAGCTTGTAGAGGCTGGAAATGTTTTTCAAATGCATCCAACACGTCCTTCAATAAATCTTTACTCTTACCATCCTCGACCAGATCATCGTTGTAAATCTTCTGTCCATCTGGACCCATCCAATTTAGTAATGTCGGTACCTTATGATCTGCCTCCAGATCCTTGTGAGCACCTTTAACTAGCACAAGATTGACCTGATCCCTGAAAAACTTGAATGCCTCTGCGACATTATTAGACGTCCAATCCATTTGCGTTTGATTGATTGGGATAGATTGAACAAACTTCGTATCAGCCATTGTGAAGTATTTGATAATTTTCATACAAGAGATGAGACGCACTGACAACACTTGGAAAAATTAATGCAAATTGTTCCAACTTTGACAAATTTAAAACCCACACGATAAGGCTTGTTTCTTTGAACTAAATGGATGGAAACTTGGTTGATCAATTGTTTTTCACTTTACACGTTGTAGAGGGGCGTAAAAGTTAGATATTATCTCAGTAACAGTGAAAATCCACTTGTAATTTCTCAAAGAAATTCCTTAGTCGACAATGAGAGTGCACACATACACTCTATCAGAGTGACAAATCAACAAAATCAGCTGTTTCGGTGCTAAAGGTTCATGGGGAACTGGATCTTGAAAAAAACTGGTATGTGTAGATAAAGCACCAAAAATGCACTGGGAACATGTTGAGAATAATGTTCTTGACAAAACATTGATATGAGCACTTTCCACCTTGTAGAATACACATAAAACTGGACACAAAGTTAGGTTAAAAATTCCTGGAAAACAGCATGGCAGCAGCCATTTTGGATTCAGTTCTCTTTCACTTTGGATTTTCAAAAATTAATACTGACAAAATGGCATGCTGGAATTAGTCCAAATTTACACTGTAGGTACCTGAGGGCACATAGAACAAAATAAAATTGGTTGCACTTGTCTAGCCTCAGTGGGAGAGCAGATTGAAAAGTTTGATATTTTCAGCAAAATGGAAATTCCAGCACATCAGCACCATGTCGTCCTCCATCAAGGTCACACAGATAAAAGTTGAAAATACCACCATTAATACTGTTGGAATTGTTGTAAAACATTGTCTAAGCGAGCACTGGATCCTCTCCTGATTTTCTGACACCATATAGTAGTCGGTGGATCACAAAGAACAGAGAGAATGGATTTAAATGATCCAGATCTTTATTTGAAACTTGACACCATGCTGGTCGCTAAACAAGTGTGCATGTACGATAGTAAAACAATGCAAGGTGCCCTTAATTAAAGCACAGCACTTAAACAATTATTTACGCGCAGCTACTACAGAGTCTGGCCCCAGAAAAATGTAATGGCTGCCTGGAACACGACTCAACAACTCAATTCGCTCATCGATACAGAGGGTCAAAGAAGTAGTCTCAAGATAGCCACCATGAGATGTAGGTTGTACAAACTACAGGTTCAATCGTAAGATAGTTACGATGGGTGCAATCTACCTTGATCCGCAAAGAATTGGAGGCAATATTGAGGGAGGAGGGCTCATCTTGCCTGTGGCCCTGCCGCCCAGTGTGGGTATCGCCGTATGCCATGGTCAGTTTGCTTGCATGTTGAAAAAGAAAAGATAGATTCTCACTCGACCTGTCATCGAAAGTCTGCCCCGACTTTCGATTACCAAATTGAGTTTTACTTTCGATATCGGAATTAATCGGACTTTTACTTGTGTATAATCAATATACACTGCAAATTATTACTTTATTTGAAACTATTTCCACAGTTGTCATGATCTTTTTGAGTTGCCGACCAAAAGCGAATAGTTGCCGACCATGAGTGTGGGGCGCACATTGGTCATTAAAGGATTTTAGATGCTCTGTGAAGAATTCTCTCACTTATTAGATTAACAATTTCAAATAAAAGTTGATAAAACATGTCTTGTCTTGCTGGCAAAAAAAACTTCCTCCAAAAATTTTCAAAATCAATTGCTTGTTTCCGAAAAAGTTAACGACCAAAGTCCTGAAAGTTGCCGATCATTTGGTCGGTGGTCGGCACTTAATGACATCTGTGTATTTCTATTCCATTGTACATCAAAGCCTGTTATAATTTGTAATTACCATTAACAGGGCAGGTAAGCATTACACTCTTTAGTGTACAATTTGTGCATATGATGTGTAATTGGTGTGCCAAATTCAACTTGAAAATAAAGTAAAATCAGTATTTCTGTTATGGAAAAGAGTAACTTTATGATTACATTAACAGCAAAGCGACTTCAAGAGAAATATTTGGCAGTGTTTAGACCATTGTCACAATTGTTAAACCATGGTCTTAGAAGCTGAGCCAAGTTTTTATAATAATTTAGACCATTTCACACCTGTAAGACATGGTCTATCTTACGATTACATTTCCCTGATTAAGAAAAAGCATCATATCAATTTTTTTTTAAGGATAGCTCTTTTTTGTTATCAAATTGTCAACCATGCTAAACATTCTTTCATTTGTGTCATTTAGTAAGGGCAGGATCAAAAATAAAAACCGATGAATCGAAACTTTCTTCCGATAATCTAATCTTCTCAAAAAGTTTGGATAATTTCGAATACGAGTATCGAAAGGCAGCTCAAATTCTCACGTTACTAATGGTTACAACGGTTGCGAAATTTGGTATTTTAAGGTACTAGAGGCCCTCCCCCCAGTTTCGGGACACAAAAAATTCAAACGGCTACATACCTTACACTATTCCTCGTAGGTTTAATTTAAACATACATATACATTCATTAGCAACCTGTGCAAATAGTCCAAGGTTGATTTTTAGCGCAACGCAATATTTCTTTATGTTATAAATTTTTTCCTTATTTTTGGCAGACCGAATTTTGGGACAGGGGGACCAATTAAGGGACACCAGCACCCCACTTTAGGGATGCACAAAAGATCATGTAAAATCATTAAATTTTAGTTTAAAAATTATATATTTGCATGTACTAACACTTCAGGCTTAATTTTGATGTGCAAGTGAACCCCACAGATAATAATTACCAAGATTTAC
>JBCAUI010500772.1:0-13335 GCA_038406195.1 Haplosyllis anthogorgicola | reverse complement strand
AATTTATTATTCTGTTCTGTGATTGGCTAAGACTTCCTAATGGCTTGTCTGGTCCTCCAGTTTCAAGTTTCCCACAACTTGGCAGTTTCGTTTTGGGGGGTGTCAGGAACGTGACAGATTCGACTCTTAAATTTGTTAGTATAATGATATGGAACTTTCAAATTAAATTTGGATATTAAGCAATTTTTTTCAACATATACTTTACGACGTTTACCCATTATATTCCGTAATCTTCTTTATCGAAACAACACACGTTAAAGTTTCTTTCCCTTGTAATGAATACATTAATAATGGATAATAATTGTTTATCACAGCACTACAATTTAAAAAATAAAAAAATCGTGTACTCTAAATTGTTTGTACAAATAATTTACCCCAAATATTAGGTTACTAGTTATGTCGTTTATAAACACTTTAACTGTTACGTTTCTAGTAAATCTATTTCTAGACAAATATTCTTAAACATGTTTATCCTAAACGGCTCGGGACCACTATAGCGGCTTATACAATCACGAGCTTCAATTATCCAGCTGCAAACCTTGAGTAAAATGCACTGTTCTCCCAGTTTAATGCGTCCTTAGACGAGCCCCAGACTTGACTTGCGTCCAAATCAACTTCAGAATAAACATATTTACAAATGCAGCTATGTAAGGCTGGTCCCTTTGACCGCTGGTAACAAAACAGTCTACGCTGACAATCTTAACACATTGAGCAATCTCTTCAAGCAGTGCTTGTAAACCTTAACAGAAAAGCAATCACTTACATCTTACATCTCTAACCGTTTCCTCCTCATTTCGCTGTCGTTTAATAAGAGCAAAATGCGGAACTTACATTATAATTCCCGTTTTACAAGAATCTAAAATTAGACATCCCCAAGGTCATCGACCAATTGAAGTAATTCTTTAATCATAGAAATGACAGCGAACAGTGAGGATAATCCGTCGGATATTGAGAAACATAACCTTTTAGTTTATCATTTATATCACTATGCAGGAGGTAATTGCGGACACTTTCGTTTTTCGTTTCTTGAGACATTCATCATAACAAACACCACTAACAGTGCTTTAAATGTTCAACCAGCAGCACCACTTGAATGATAAAATCACTTTTTTTATACTTAAGTACATTCAATTAGAAAATTAGTTGTGGACAATACTGCTCTCAATCGTTGGTCGTAAAACTCGTATTGTTGAAAACTTCTTTCATAAGACGGCATTAATGAATGAAAACGTCTGTGAAGATTGATATGAAGACATCTCTCCTTCGAATCTGTTTTCCGTTGGGCACGTCTCCTTTCGTTTTCACAGCACTGCAGGAGGAACTTCCTTCTAAACACGGGAGGTAATACTGAACGCTTCTAATAGGTATCTATTGAGTCAGTATGCACTGCTTCGGGACGATATTTTACTTTGATATGGCATGAACGACAGCAAGTCTTTCATCAATTGCCTTTTGTCCTTTCACAGTCATTCATTATATACAATGCAGACACCCAACCATTGGCCACATTCTTCCACTGTGTTCTTGAAAATGATACAGATGGATCACAAATGTACCTGTCTATTAGTAGAGTGACTGGGTACTAGTGTTTATCAGTTCAATAGATATCTTGCACCTACAAATAGTAGTCACTTATTAACCATTACACTTTGCAAGTCACACTGGAGATTCGGCGAGTACACTGTGAGTACTTCCAGCGCTGCTCACTGACATGGAGGAATACTGACTGTCTGAGGCGCCAGAGCTCACCGGGCTGTCCAAAGGCTCCAAGTCCAGGTATTCCTACAACATTAAAACAAAAGAAAATACAATTGTGATCAATTTACGGATGCTCCTCTAAATAACACTATTTTTCTAGCACCTGTGAGATACCAAGCTCCCAAAAGTTGTAATTCAAATGCTTAATAGTGGCAGGATGTGTAAATTATCAACTATTTCCCAATGACATTGACACTTCTGCTTAGGTCTGTAGCACATAGCAAGGTTTTTTCCATTGCGATTGAGTGGGCGTTGCTGTATTTTTTCACGGATAAATTTTATCATTTGGCGATGTCGGGAGTTTATTTTGACCCGGCCTATTCCACGTGCTCTTCTTTCAGGTGAAATAATCTCAAATATTGCTGACGGGGAAACACCGGTGGAAATAACCAACCACCATTTCCAGGTCCCATTTACTTATAAATATTTTAGCATTTCGCGGAAAGTACAAACTTTATAAGGCTGCATCCCACATTTCATACATGTATCAATTGTACTTTTGTATGCTTGTCGCTCGCACTGTTACAAGTAATTGGATTTATATAAATGTGGTGTCTGAGTAATCCAGAAGGCAGTCAATGAAGTTAGGAGATTATGAGCCATCATTTGTTAGCAATCAAAAACACAGGTAGTAGTTAGTGTACAGCTATCATATACAGCAATACCAACTGTGGGTGGTATATGCTGCAGGTGTCAATTGTATTTGTATTGAGTAGTATTTTTTGTGGGCCGTACAATGTTTAGTGATTTGGACAGTGTAAGCTACGAAGTAACCAACTTGAACTGTGGGTACTATGTAAATATTAACAACAGCTTTCATAACAATATCTGAGCTCTGTATATTCCATAAACTAGGAGCAGCCGCAAGTCCTGCACGATGTTCATAGAATGTTTGACCCAACTTAACAACGTTTGAAACAAATATTTCAACATAATGTATGTTTCATTTCCAGGAATATACCTAACATGACATTGTCTGTCAGCATGAGATACTCCTCGTCAAATACATCAGAAATATTGGTTTTGCGGGCCTTTCCTTGAAAGGATAAAACCCACAGTTTCGCACCTGCAGGATTCAACGCGACTTGTCCTTTACCAGTATGTTCACTGGGTTTCTCTTTCAGGTATTATCAAATGTCTTTGTCCTTACATCCCATTTTATTTTACAAAATGACTTTAGTCTGATTTGACTGACACCAAGACTTACCTCATTTGACGAAAGGGCCAATATCCGGTCAAGGTCAGCCACAAGGTCAGAGAAGGTCGGCCGAGAACCCGGCAAATGTTGCCAACATTCCAACATAATGTTGTACCTAAAATCACAGAGAACACCCATGATAAAATTTCAATGAAGTGTTTTGTGCTTGCACACCTGAAAAGTAAATAGATAAAAGATTTGAATTTCAGCTTGATTCGATGGCAATTTCAGATGTCTGCAGACAATCGTACGGGGACCACGTAGAATTTCTCAACACTCCTTGTACCAAGAAAAATAATTCGGGTCGCTATTCAAGTGCTTTTTTATATTGACATATTACTAACTCTTGTGGAGTGCTATGTCTGCCAATAGTATGTTTATCAGCAGGTATTTTCTAACTTAACTGTACTTAATGCCTTCCAGATCCCACCAGTTTGCATCATATCTCGAGAGTTTTTAATCTGGCCACCTTGCCAAGACAAGGTGTCTACATCTAAAGGTTATCAAAACTTGTGTGAATGCGTAGCGATGTTTCTCAGCTATGTGGAAGACGCTGCTGTCGTTTCTTTATTTCAGCCTTGCTAAACCAGCTGTATAATTCGACGCAATGTGCTATATAATAACAAGTGTTCGGCCCTTTACTACACGTAGCTGATTTGCTGCATCAATTTGTTATAAACTCTTTGATGTGCAAAAATGAAAAGGTGTGTGAAAACATTTACAGCAAACACTTCTAAATAAATTTACTATGTTTTTACACACAAGCTACTTTAGCTGTGCAGCACATGTTTGGTACCATTTTTCTTCCCTAAAAAACTCCCATGCATTTACACAATTTGTACCAAGAACCTTTCCGTCATTTAGATTTAAATGTATCAAGAAAAGGAAGCGAAGCACTTGGCTTTTACGTTTTGCATACTATTATCCACATCCTGCAATTAGTAACTGACGATTCCATATGGTAACCACTCATAATCACAGTCGGCTAATGACCACTGGTTGCTTCTTTTTTGGATCGATTTATTTTAAAGTCATCATGTTTTCGGAAGGAACAGGTAATTTCTTTCATACAACGTTCCGCTGTTGACGTCCCTTCCCACGATATGGTACATTTACATTTCAGTACTTAACAATGCATTATGCCATGTATAGTAGTCTATTATAATCAGAAATAAGTATTAGAAGTACAAACTTACATTTCTAATGAACTGTAAGGAGGCCGCTCCATCCGATGACCCTCTCGCAGCAGTTCAAATAATTTCTCGACGGGTACAGAAGGGTAGGGGTTCCCGCCTAACGTGAAGATCTCCCACAACAGAACCCCGTATGACCAGCTGTTAAAAAACGCCATAAGAAATATGGTTTATAAATGTAAACGTAAGTTTTGGACACTTGCAAACTTTTGTAGGAAATTGCATAAGTTTTTAATAGGATTTCACTTTCTCAAGGTACTTACACATCACTCTTTGAAGTGTATTTTCTGTCAAACAGTGCTTCGGGCGCCATCCACTTGACTGGTAACCGTCCGTCTGACTTCTTCTTGTAGTAGTCATTATTCGGTATATTTCTTGTGAGACCAAAGTCGGCAATTTTGAGTACATAGTCATCCGACACAAGTACATTGCGGGCTGCTAAATCTCGATGTATGCACTGCAAATGTTAATACACCAAAATGTAAGTCAAGGTGTGCACAAAGTAGTCTACTGATGAACAAAACCAACATGATAGAGACGCAATGAATGAAACAAAGTGGCACATTTTCTCACCATTTTAACAGATAGGTACTCCATACCCCTTGCTACTTGGTATGCAAATGAGACCAAGTCTTTGTAAGTGAGAGGTCTTATATCTGGCGGGGCCGTTAGACCCATTGTGACTAGAGGTTGCTCATAGCCTGAGCAGGGCGGTCGTCTATCTCGTAGAAAGTCCCGTAAGTTACCATAAGGTGCGTACTCCACAATGACATAAAGGGGACCTGCTTACAAAGTAAAAAGAAGCAAACGCTAAAGCACAAGAAATATGAAACTCCTGACGAAAGTAAAATATTTTATACATTTACAATGCGTGATCGACTGTGATAATACCTCCTTGTGTACAGCAGCCTAGTAAGTTGATAATATTGATATGGCGACCTATGATCTTCATAACTTCCATCTCCTGTATGAGATCTGCAAGCTCCCTGTCTGTTGCATCCTCTGTTAATATCAAAATACCAACTGTGGCTTATAAAGTACATTCAACGTTATAAAGTACATTCAACTTAATTAGGTAAAAATCTGTGCAATACAAAACTACCATATGGCAAAAACTTGTTTAGGCAAGAAGTAATTTTAATTAACCTTTTAGCATTTTAACAGCTACAACAGTCGAGGTCTTCCTGTTGGTGATACCAAAGGCGTCTCCCTTCATCACCTGGCCAAATGCACCCTCACCCAATGGCTTTCCAACAGTAAGATTGGATCTTACAAATTCCCACTCCTTGTCAAGTGGAATCTCGTATTCTGAAACAGCAGTTAGCTCTGAACTGAGCCTGTTTCTTGCACCTTCTATTCGCACTTGTGGAACTAAAGGTGTCGTGGAACCCTAGAATGAAATACAAGTACACATGCATAAGGATGTTACCGTTTTATTTTAATTCAAAAGCAATTTTGGCAGCGAGATCCTTTGAAATAAAGCAGTGTCTTCCTTTTATCTTTGACGATATTTGCTTCATGATCGTCGGACTTAATCTGCCATACCTGCGAGTTTTGATCCTTATATGAATCTGCATACAATATGTTGGAGCGCATTACCACCACCCTCTTCTTCAGTGGTTGAGAATCAGGATATCTCTTCTTCTGTCGGCACTTCCGTACGGCACATATTATGGAGAAGGCAAAGAAGGCAAATAGAGCCGTGACGACCGCAACAAGAATGACGATCATCTTCTCTGCGATTTTACCTTCATTTTGCCCTCTCACCAATTCGTCTAGTGAATAGTTGGCTAACGAAAAGACAAAAAGTAAATTAATTTAATTCATATCCAAAAATTGAAAATATTAAGTATAAAAAATAAATATAGCAACTTTACGTTCTAAAAAAAGAGGAGATTCCAGTGTCGTGGTTTACAACCAATTTTTATTGTTAATAAAGTGAGTACCTGGTACAACAGTAAGCCAGGCCGACGAATGGCTGATGCCCATAGAGTTACCGGCTAAACATGTGTACCAGCCAGCATCGTCATATGTTACGTTCTCTATTGTCAAGTGCTGCGCCTCGGACTTGTTAATTCCTGATGTCTGTAATGAACAATTAATTAATTAAATCGCAAGGAATACTAAAACAACAATTCAATCCATTTAACATGGCTTAGTAAAACACTGCCCACTTCAAATAAGTGTAGCACCATTGTAATTCCACATGCAAACCAAAATATCAAATTTACCTTTGTAACGTTAATGTAAGGAACATCATTTTCGTCTGTCCAGGAACCGTTCACCTGGTAATGACGTAGCCATTGTAGATGAGGTTGCATATCACTGAGAATTGTACATATTAACTTGGCCGTCCCACCGACGACCACTGTCTGATTACTTGGCTTTTCAGTAAAGATTGGCGGGTGTGGCAGCCGAGCTGAAATAAAAATTCTTTGATTAGCGATTATTCCTCATGTAACTTGGTTCAATCACAGCACTTACGATTTAAAATTATCTATGTGCAAGTGCAAGTCTGCCTTTTGAGAATAATAACTTATGAATAACTGCAGCTCAAGTGTGATACATACCCACAACATCCAGGATATACGTCCAGCGTATTTCACCGTACTTGTTCTTGACCACACAAGTGTAGTTCCCGTCGTCTTCTATCAGCAAGTCCGGGATGATCAGTGTCCACCGTCTCTTTTCAATCTGTATTTGAAATAGAAGCATAAATCACGTACATTACATTTACACATAAGTTTACACGTCAATTTATGCTAAACTATTTGTAACAACATAAACTAAGTACAAGAAGGTAGATTTTTTCATCTAGGTACACAAACTGGTAGCTATTACAACTGCGTGTATTTTTTTTTCATCTTTAACCTTAAGCAAATTTGACTGCCTATGCAATTTCCCAGAAGAACCTGAGGTGGGTCTATTGGCAGTACATACAAACATGGAACATTTACATAATACATTCACACACAAAAAGGAACAATATTAATTTTGCAACAATGTCAGTTGAGAAAAATGATAATAGATGAGGGCTCCGATTATTATGGTACATGACAAGTGCCACTTGCCAAAACACACGAACATTTGTTATCACATGTATCCGTGTCTTCAATAAATAACGCTTAACGCTTATGAATTATGCCGCAACTTCCTTCGCCTCAATGTTTCATTTTCAGTACTGTGCGAGTATAACGAATGATAGTAGTTTAAGGAGCTCCAACGATACAATGGTACCTTAACGTTGGCCCTTATTCGGGTGAGACATTGGGTCGATGTTTTACCATGTTCATCTGAGGAGTATTTAATAAAAAAAAATAAAAGAATACAGGGCTCGTCTTCCTGAAGGTCCAAGGAAGCTTTGCCAGTAAAGTTGTGCGGTCATTTAAAAAAAAAAGCGTGTCAGCAATTTTTCTCCATGTGATGATAAAAAGAACAACAACGTTAGGTCTGCCTAGCTCTTACATTTTAATGAAAAAACGCGACACAATTTTTTCTGTTGAATGCTACACCTGAGGCGCATGACGCAGCCACTTTCTCCCCTGAGAATCTCTACGTTTCCCTGGTTAATCACATTTGGCTGTGCTTTTTGTGCGTTCAAGTGCCTTCAATCACTGCTTGTATCTCCCTCATCAATAAGACCTAATAACAGCTTTGAATAGAGAAGGCCCAGTGACAAGTCTCTTGCGTCTTGTGGTGTAAAGCAATAATTTACTTGTCTGAATCTCAATCTGAGTATTCATGTTGCCTTCTCATCAACTCTCAATGCAGCTGTTCTCCTACCCTAGGGATTTTTTTCTGAAGACCAATGTGCGTTTCTGGGCAAACGAAGTGCATGTACTTATGCGCTTAATAAAAATCAAGCAGTCGCGAAAAGTTACTCGTATGAACATGAATTTCTGCCTTTTCAGAGACTTACGATATGGCATTATCTTTAGTCAACCAATTAATGGTCTACTGCGTTCTAAACTGATGATCAGTTTTGTACATGCTCTGCTCAACTTTCTTGGTGCAGAAAGAATTTTAACGAGCTGTTCACTGCAGAGATTACGCAGCTGAGGCAGAGACAAATTTGAAGTTTCAGATGCTACTTAATAAATAGCTCTACACGTTTCGCCGTGTAAAAGGCACCTTTGAATGTGCCAAGTCTGTCCGCCGTCTATTATGATTATTATGGGAGTTCTGTTTCATTTCTTTGGTTGAGCAATGAATAACTTTTATGATCGGCTAAACTGACAACAGGCATTCACATTGTGTTTTTCAAACATTCCTGTTCTAATTACAATATAATTTGTTGTTTCCGTAAGATTTACAAGAAGCAGAATCACGTATACATATTTTGAACAAACAGATCATATTTCCAGTGACATTAAAGGGTATTCTACGCTAACATAAGCTACTACGGTATATAATTTACATAGAAAGCTAACCAATCATAATGTCACCTCGCCTGCCTAGACTCACAGACTGGCTATTTACCTCAGTGTAATTATATGGGACAAGGTGCCTCTTAACACCGTCAGATCAGCACGATACCTTTCCCTTAGTCAGCGCAAACATTTAAGCGTTGCATAACATTGAGCTGCCCAGTTTGACAGGTGACCTCTGTTAAGAGTCTTGACTGCCAATTATCTTGATAGATACTATTCCTGCATGTCACCTTCAACTTTTTTCGCCCGACTCAATGTTGCAACATGTTGTAATAACCGGATAAAAGTCACAATCAAGCTGAGCTCAATTGAGCTTAGGACGCAATGATAAAGTAACCCTTTACCAGATTCATTTTTTTTCCTTTCATAAAAAGAAAGGAAGTCTCTTCCATAAGTTTTATTTTGACAGGAGATGTCCTGGATAAAATTTGCCGAGCAATCGGTTCTTATATTCTATGTAAAATGGACCGAAGACAATCTGGATGGGGAGTCGTGGAGATTCTGGATCCGCTACTCACTACTAAGTAATCACTTATGATAGGCATCAAGCCGGAGGCATTGAATGTAAAGTATATCATTGACATTTATATTTTTATCATTATCACACATAGATTCACACGATATCTCGCTGAGTTAAAACAGTGCGTCTATCTCTTAACGGTGATAGATATTACCCCCACGCTAATGTGACATTTGTGACGAGCATACAGACCCCGTGGCACAGGTCACTGATTAAAGTAAGAAACGCTGACTTACCGTCCCCATATATCGTTTAGTGAACGGCCTTCCATTTCTGTACCATGAGATAGTCGGCATGGGTATACCTTCGGCTGGACACTTTAATTCGGCGAAGTTACCTGAAGTTGTACAATTAAATTACAATATAATTTGTTGTTTCCGTAAGATTTACAAGAAGCAGATGTCTAATGTTATTTCACGACTGAGGGTTGGTCACCTGGGGCCTGTTTCTAGTTTCAAGTAACACAATGTTTGTCTCCAGTACGTTACTATTAACCGACATACAAAATGACTCTTACAAAGAATGCCCATTACGAAGTCTGGTGAACTGCTTCATTCTTTTTGGAAAAGAAATTAGTCGATTGGTCTGTGCTCCAGTGCAGATGTTACTGTGCATATATATTTGTTAAAAGTCCAAATTTAAAAGCATTAATTTCATACCTGCTGGTTTGGCAATCACTTGAATATTTTCCTTCTTCTTTGACCATCTTGGAGGTCCCTCTGAAATAAAAAGGTCAATATTTATATGAGCTGCCGAGTTCTCGATCAGTGATCAGTCAACATGCAAGCCTGAGATTGATCCATCTACACCATGAAAGTACACCACACGTGATCACATACCCACATTGACAAAGTAAAAAGGAAACACTAATTGTGGCATTGTAGAGTAATGCACCAAAACACTTAACAGAACAAATTAACACATCGCAAAAGGAAGCCAAACAAGAGCCACCTCGGCTCCTACCTGTGTAAAGTCAAAATCAAAGGTAGAAGAAAACAAAAGCGATTAGGTGTAGGATCTTGGTGGGTTTCTGGGCTAATGAGGCCTGTCAGAGAGGGGAAATGTTAGACTAGAGAGCACTTGACATGGAGTGTGGAGTGACAGGGTTAGTGTGTCTGACTGTCACCAGTAATCAGCAGTGAGACACCACATCCTGTTGCATGGTCCCTGCATCAGCAGCAGAATCTGCCGCAATACATTATTCACTCCTTCCTACTTCATTCAGAGGATGGTGATCTTAACTGCAAGGGATCCGATCCGATGGTTAAGAAAAATTGTCTTAGTGTTCGTGACCACAAAACTGAATGAATTATTTTCATGATGCTTGCCCTTGAAAAGATTAGTTCAAATGAGGATCTTGTGTCATATCCATCTAAAGGTTGCAAAGGATTCTCATTTTAGTTAAAGGTTTCGTTTTTTGTTGTCTTCAATGATGATCAATCGCCCTAGAGAAAGATGGCCCATTCAGATCCTGTTGGCAGCACAAAGTATCCACATTGCAACTGAATTCCACGTGGGAGTGATTCAGCAACAAGACAACATCACAAGCAACAACTATTACATTCCGGCCATAGTGTTTACATATCCGTATGACATCCTTACTGATTTACTACTTCGTGTTTATTTTTTGATAAATCTGCAGCAGCGTCATTCTGGAAAACTAATCCACCCGACTTACGCTTTTTCCTAATCTTTAAATTAAGAACGGCTCAACCATCTTGGGTACTAAAATAACTGTACGAAATGCTGACCTTGCAAGTGACCTTTTGGTTTAGCGGTTCATAAATGTTGGTCGTAAAATAGATTTTCAGGACAAAATCATGTTAATTATGTTGGAGTCATTAAAGAATATTAGAATTTTGTTACAATGTTACAATACCGTTAATGCCACCCAACTTCACATTTTACATTTTAGCAATGGAAACCTTGACAGTGGGTGTACAAAGCGTTACAAGGCAGGAAGTGGCCAACACTGGATCTGAGATAGCTTACACCGCAAATATGTGGTCAGTTGTCATGTATAAATAATCACTGCTCTGGTCAACTTCTGTGACGGCAACCATTTGGCTGCAACAACATTTTCACCCTTCTTTAAATATACTTTATGGCAAATAAGCATGCTAAGTGGCCCTTTCCTGTTTGACGATTGCAAGGTCTGATGTACTTTTGTACTTTTAAAATAACTTTGCGTGATTCCACAACCGATTTACCACAACTCACTACAAGTGTAATGTGCTAGCCCTCTTTCTAACCGGAGGAATTAAAATTTGAATACTGAGGTGCTACACGATGTACGTTGGGCTGCTTTTGTCCTAACGAATAGGCATTACCACTAGGTACTACTTTTTGCCAAACTTATTACAAGCTTATTTTCTTTTCGCTTATTTGAACCAGCAAGTCGTGGAGTCATGTATTGTGAGTTCATGTACGTTTCACATTACATGCTGTTGTACATGGTATCATACCTTCTGGTAATATGTCTAAAGGTAAAGAAGGAAGGAGTGAAAAGAAGTAGAAGAGTTGGCATAGGTACAGGGGTATGCGAGATCTTTTCTTCTCTCTTGGGAGTATTGTTTCAGTAATGAAAGTAGTAGTTTGCTAAATACATCCATCCTGACAGAAGATTTCCATTAATCAGTTTTTTTCATTAGCATTTACAACTTCATCAAATATATTAGATGCCGGTGATCCGATGCCCAGTCAGAATCAGAGACCTGATCTCGTCGTGCCATTCAAGGAATAGAAACAAGAAATGATGCGGCATTCATGTTTGAAATAGATGAATAAGATATTCCTGAACACCTTGACACACCAATAAACGAAGATGTAGAACGCAATGCTTTCACATACATGTACTAGCATAATACAGATGGATGCACTCATCTCTCATCACATCAATATTATGCCAATAGACTCAAGCAATGTGTAAGACACAAGCCTATGAAACCTGAGATCTAAACAATTTATACTGCATCAGAGCCCTGCTAAAAAGACGAGCACAAGCTATTTTTCTCCAAATAAACAAACTACCTCAATCCATAATTTCTCCACATCCTCCCAGGTTACCTGCCCATTTCACTGTTATTAGCAGCAAAGTGGCCAACAATGGAAGCCATGTGAACACTCCAGATTTTTGTTACATTTTCCTGGAAGAAAACTTCTAAGATTCTTCCGAGTTCCTTTCTTCCGGTTCATATTTATTATCGGTACCCGAACAAAAACTCATAAGCAATACGCTTGGCATCGTTTCTGGCAGACAATGCCCTGAAGAAGATATAATTTTCGCGAAGAGAATAAAAGAAGAAACCGCAAGTATAGAACTTTGGGATGTTTCAGAGCAGTGATTAGTGCACAGGTAGAATGCATCACTCAGGCCTGCCTCTCAACAATCCCCAAGTCTTCTGATTCTTGGATTCCAAAAACAAATGAGATAATTGATGCTACTAGAGAACCGCTTCGGGCCAGTACAAGTTTTCCCGATAAAGCTAAATGAGACTCTTCTCCGTTCAACTTTTAACTTGTACTTATCTACTGTTCAAGTAATCGAGCCATCCTTTTGACTTCCGCTTTAAATCACTGGGTATGTTTCAAACATTTTTTTTTCTTTTCCGACTTTGGGTCCCATATCTTATCTGTGGTTTCACTTAAAAGTGTGAGCAATGGAAAAGAGCTTTAGCTGGGTTGCATCAGGGTACTACACCAGTCTGTCTACAACGATTACCCAACCCAAGCCATTTCTTACAAAACGTGAGCCCCGCCACACAGGGGAAGCAAATTCTGAACAAATCTCTGATCCACCAAAGCTTCCAGATTGGCCACGCACTTAATATCCTAGAAAAGCATTAAAATACCACGAGCCGCACGAAAACATCGCCCAAGAAAATACTCAGGTAAAAAGAATCTTCCTGACATGTTTACTTGTCTTAAATACCACAAGTCATCGTAACCATGTATCAGTAGTGGCAAAGCATAGTTCAGCCATACATGTACCCCTACATAGAAAGCTACTGGGGTTTTTCCATGGGCAAAAAGAAAACATGGTCGTATCTGCGAGGCGGTGATGTTTTACGAGTTAATCATATTTAAGCCGTTGCGTTACATGCAACGGCTTATAGTATTCAACTAGAAGTCGGCGTAAATGCAGTGCTGAAAGTTTTTAAGGGGGGGGGGGGGAGGGGGGGGGGGGGGGGGGGGGGGGGGGGGGGGGGGGGGGGGGGGGGGGGGGGGGGGGGGGGG
>JBCAUI010500761.1:0-13336 GCA_038406195.1 Haplosyllis anthogorgicola | reverse complement strand
AGTGTACCTCCAGTCTCAGTCAGAGTGAAAGGCCCCATGTCACATGCTCAAGACTGTACCAGTAGCCAGTCTACAGGTTCCTGAAATGCTACAGGAAAAAGTGTAGTCTTTGGACTAGAAAGGCTGCACCACTACACATGTGGATAGACTACAACAATAGAGACTGATCACAAACCACTCACAAGCATATGGAAAAAATCCATTGCAAATGCAAGTACTAGACTGCAGAGACTACTCCTTAGACTGGCACAGTATGATTCAGATGTACAGTACTTGAAAGGAAAAGAAAATGTCATAGCTGATGCACTCTCAAGAGTTAGCCCACTCTCACCACTGTCTGATAACTCTCAAAGTTACACAAGCACTATAGAAACTATACCAGTCAATCTCATCACTGCCACTGCTCCAGTTAGTCTCACAAGACTGGAAGAGTGATGACAAGCAACTGAAAATGACACAACTCTACAAAGTCTGCAAAGACTAGTTTATGAAGGCTGGTGCAGAGTGTGCAAAGACTGTCAAGACAGTCTCAAACCATACTAGAACCACAGGGATGAGATCAACAGTAAAAATGGCATACTGTACAAGGCCCACAGACTTATAGTGCCACAGTCTGAACAACAAGAGATTCCTAGAGTTCTACACATGGGTCACTATGCTCCAGATAAAATGCAACTCTGAGCTAGAGAAGCAGTCTACTGGCCAGGCATTAATGATGACATAGAGACTGTACACAAGAAATGCCACATCTGTGCCACACATGCAAAGTCTCAACAACAAGAGACTATACATTCACACAAAGTACTAGACTTCCCCTGGGACAGTCTAGCCTCAGACATCATTGAACTGAACAAAGTGCACTACTTACTGATAGTAGACTACTTCAGCAAGTTTCCGGTACTCAGAAGAATTCCCAGTCTAACATCCAAGACTGTCATCAAAGTCTTCAAGGAAGTCTTTGCAGAGTTTGGAATCCCAAAGGCCATAGTCTTGGATGGTGGACCCCAGTTCACATCCCAAGACTTCAAAGACTTCACACAGAGTTGGCACATTGACCACAGACTATCCAGTCCTAGGTACCCACAATGTAATGGCCTGGCAGAGAGATTTGTGCAGACTGTCAAGAACTCACTCAAAAAGACTATAGCAGCAGGGGAAGATGTAGAGTTAGCCCTACTCATGTACAGAATGACACCCATGAACCATTGTCTACCATCACCAGCAGAATTACTGAACTCTTGGAGATATCATGGAACTCTACCCACAAAACTCTCAGTCAACAAAACAGAGACAGTACAAACAGACCATGGTTGAACTCAAACAAAAGCAAGAGTTAGCTCACAACAAATCTGCCAGAGACTTACCAAGTCTAAGCACTCAGGAAGCAGTCTACATCCAGTTGGACCCAAACAAGAACATTTGGACTCCTGCCACAGTCTTACAGACTGCTGGAGTCTTGAACAGGTTGTATGCACTGACCAAGGAGGTGAATACACATGAAACAGGAGGTTCATCAAGCCAAGATACTTAGAGACTACACCTGCAGTCTCACAACAGACTGACAGAATCCCACCAAGACCATCCAGGTTAATTCGTAAACCAGAGAGACTGATTGAGTCCATCTGATTGACAACCATGCAAAGAAGTCTTAAACACAACCAAACGAACTCTAGTCATAGTCTGTAGTGTAACTTAACTTTAATTTATTCTGTTCAACTTGTTATGTAGTTTAGTACCAAGGATAGAGTGTGAACTTCATTTAGAAAGGAGGGAGATGTTAAAGGATTACCACCAGAGTGCCAAGACTGCAGGCAGAGTTATACTAGAGGTGGCACAGGCTTCCTGCCTTCACCTGCACCTGCAAGTCATGTGACAGTCTAGAGACTATCCTATTGGTTAATTAGAGTTATGCATAGCGTCATTAGTAGCCATCTTTAATTATTCTGTTCAACTTGCACCTTTGATGAGACTACATGTATTTTTGTACCAGAGTTAATAAACTATATTCCAAGTCTAAGAACTATAGTTCTAGTCTTTTTACAACATTTTTCAGCTAAAACGGTTATTACTGTCTGAGATCAACTGAGTTTTGAGCTGTACTGGAAGAACCCAGGGTGGCCAGCCACTAAAGGGTTGACGTTTGCTGATGAAGTTGCCACCCAGTTCTGCAAGGAGGATCTCTACATGGACATGTTTATGTTCCTGGGTAGTCATCTCATTTATGTGGCAGGTCTCATCGCCTGCAGCCTGCCTCACATTTCACACTCAGTGCATGTTTTTACATTATTAACTAGACACTTGTTGCACAACTGGTGCACAAAATTGTGCTTTCAACAAGCCATTGAGGAGTTTGTGAGATTGGTGCATGACAGGAATCCTGCAGCTGAAGTTTATTTTGGCACCATTATCCCCAAGCCGACAGATTCAAAGCACCAGGTGGATAGGCTCAAGTCTCTTAACTGAGTAGCAGCAAAGGTAGTTAAGTGCCTCACCAAGGAAGGGCTCCAAGTGTTTTTCATCCTGGTGCATGTAGTGTTCCTGCAGAATGACAGGTATAAGAGGTATACACCATATTATGAGGAGAATGCATCCATTTCCAAGTTTGGTGCACATTTTGTTAGGCACTTGTTTCTGGTGGAAGCTGATATCATTGCGAGGGAGGACACAGATTTGCTGATGCACAGAGGCTCCCAAGATGTCATGGTGCAACATTCTCAGGAAGTTCTGGTTTAAGACAGTTTGTAGTTAGTGGTCTTTTCCTCAATGGCTGTAGTGTGCTCTATTAATCAATTTTTAATGTTTCTTGTCACCTTTAGGGTATTTAATGTTCTCATGAAATTTCACCAGCCCCACACCAGGGACTCATTTGTTCTTTAGCGATTTAAACATATGTGGTTACTAGTTCTAGTCATTCTTCTTGTTGCAATGTTTAAGCCATCAAATTGTTTAATTGACTGTACTGGTGATCAGGTGGATGGCCTCCCTTTCTGCTGGTTGTTCTGGTCCTTGTGAGCACAAGGAGCTGCTGTTTGTGTTAGGCACCTGCTGGGCACATTTTGGTAATAATGGTTGTTGTTAAATAATGCTTGGGCCTGGCCCTTGAAGTTGAGGGTTCAAGGTGTTTTTAGTAGGTCTCTGGACCTCAATATTTACCTAAAGTATTAATCGGTTGTACTGTTCCATATTGTTGGACAGGCTGAACCAGTATTTAGGTTCCCCCATTGAACCTTAAATTTTAAATTTTACCAATCATGTTTCAATTTTTACTTATTTGTAAATTTGAATTGCCAAGCAATAAACATGTTTCATATAAAAAATACCGTTGTGCTTGTCTTGCTTTGAATTATACAAAATTCAGTGAATATAGCGTGTAGCTAAATTTGTCTTCTTTGCAACATTATATTTTAGGAACAGCAGAATTTAACATTGTGGTTTTCTGAATTCTGTAAATTGCAACGTGCAGCCTACCTAGCTGCAAAACAAAAACGAATTCACAAATAGAATCTTTCAGGCGAGGATTTTTTCCCTTCAGAGTGGAAGTTAATAAAGTTTCTGTACTGAGTTCATTGCCTGTCAAAACGTTGCCTTTTCTGAAACAAGAACCAATTTCTGAAGTCTTTTGATCTCCACAGTTCAATACAGTCAATTGATCGGAAACCACAGACTGACACGTCAAACATGTGGTTCCGTCAATGGAACCTTCAATCTGTTAAGTTACCGTTTCGTAAAAATATTCGTGATTTCAATTGTCCAAGAAAATTATCTGTCTTAGGTAGCATACTCTTAGAATATAGTAACAGAGTAAATTGATCAAGTCTTTGTGCTAATGCTCCGCCATCCGAAGATTGTCTTCACCAACATATTTTAGGTACATTAAATAATTATGGCATGTGTCACACTGTTCATTACGTGCCGTTTTTTTAACCGTTTGCAAAGTTATAATGACATTAATGCCAAACTTTTGCGGTTGGGTTTTATTATTTATAGCTATTTTATTATTTAGAATTGAAAAAATAGTTCCACCAAAACATGCTTAACTCTGCATCTTACTCGCAACAGGTCATTTTATTAGTGTATTAGTTACAAAGTAATAATCTTAAAAGCAAAGCCTACACATATCAGTGGATTTTTTCAACGATTATATCCACATCAAAGAAGTTTTTTTGTTAAATGACAGACAGACATGTAGAGCGGCTCATTGACGAAGACGATAGTCCTTATATCCATATTTAGCACCTCCAGAGAAGCTTTGTATTCTATCTCAATTAGATCATTAACTTCTGTTCTTGAGAGAAAGTTGAAGACTTCAGTGAAAATTTTGATATATCTTAATGCTAGCAATATCATTGGTGTTGTGTAATAAATGTTGTATGAACAGATCCGATAACATGTTAGTTAATACAGAGCTGAAAATCTATATCTCTGTGGTTCATTCCCAGCAGTAAATGTCCAACAAGTTACCCAAATCAGATTTTACGATGAAAGGCCTCTAATCGAGAGAGTTTCCTACCAGGGCTTAATGTTGTAAATTACGATAAAATGGACATCACGATAGACTCTAAGAAGTCGGGATCATGGTCTTCTTTCCCATTTGATAAAGCATTACAATGCATCCTTCACTCAGAATAATTAAACTTGAAAGGTAAATGTTCACAGATTGTGCACCAGATGCACACAACAGTGCACATTGCTCTCACACACAAGGACTATGCTTTGTTTCATGCAATTACCTAAAGTATTCCTACAATTAGATAAGATAAACTCGACTAATTCCATTCATTATTTCGAGATGTCGCCATCTTCTGGATGTTTTCTTTTGATAGAAGATGCACTGTAATGTTTTAAAATAAAACCCACAGCATTGAAGAGGTTAAAAATAATTTGTATTGCTTTACGACCATTATTTTTTCTCTGCAAAAATATGGAATCTTATGCGCGACAAGACTGTAGGAAAAGAAAGATAAAGATAAATTCACGTAAAGAAACAATTGCACTTTCATCTCAGTTCAATACTTTCAATTATTTGTCGAGTAACTGTGCAACAGTCGTGCTCACGTTAAATAATTTCTTTACATTACGTAGTATCGGGAAGATCATGAGCGTTTATTTACGAAAGCTACCAATTCCCTCACCTATCCCCCTCGCTTCCTTTACTTTGATCGGAGACACTCAATATTCTCAATTGATTTTGAGCTACACACTGACAAGTTAAACATGTTTTTCCTTCCAGTTGTAATCTGCAATTTTGTCAAGTTGTCATGTTCAGAATGATATGGAGGAACTCGCAATTGGCATGAGTATTACTCTTTCATTGTCTTGACAGCATACAATTGTTCAAATGATTTATGTCACATGTTCGGGGAATAAAAGCATCGTTGTCTGTTAAGAAGTGAAGACTATTTACGATAGGGTATTTTGCACTGTGTATATTTGTATTCACTTCGATTACTTAAAAGAAAATGTACCTGGAACGCCCATACATGATGCTTTTACTTTTATCATTACTATTTTGCGGAGACCCGGAAAAATGTTTCCGTCATCTCATGTTGCTTGACATACTCTATCATTTGGTAAATGCGGAATCAGCACATTTTAACATATGGATGAAGCATGAAACATTATCTTTACATAGTTCTGTATTATAAGGAGTTCTTTAAAAGGTTAAGGATAACTAGGTCATAAAAGGTAACCACGATAATATCTGTTATTAGCGTTGTTTCTTGTTTATCAAGTCTGTACACCTGTTGGGAAAGCGGAAAACCTTTTATTCATTTGAACAAACTTACTGTTTCACATTTTAAAATATGATGAAACAAAAGAACAGGTTAATTAAATAAAGTACCAGTGAAGCCTTGGAATTTCAAACCATCTGTGAAGTCTACCGAAGGTTTAATTTTCAAGGCTTGCAAAACTAGTTGCCGACCTTTATTCCCGGTTTTCATTACATTTTAAATGTTAAAGTTTTTAATTTTTATGAATAACTTTTTATTCCTGGAAATAGGTTAATTATTAATTATTTATATCCATAAATATCTGTCTGCTCTTAATTTAATTAATTTTCTGATGAACTAATCTTACGGTTATGTTTCTGCTTAGTCTTCATAGAAATCATAATGGATGTTCAACAAAACTGTTCAAGGTTTGTTCACCAGATCAAAAGACTCATGGCTTTCATGTTAGAGGGCGAGGATGGACAGGCTGCTGCTTTAATAGCTCTATTTAGGATATCATATCCTCCAGTCATTCTCTTTAGTAGGTTAAGCCTTATTGTCGGTAGTCTTAATTATGCTAGGAGCTGTCTAACATGGGCATTTGATATTTAATACCAGAAGGAATATTTGCTTTCATTGCCTTCTTTATGTCATAAGATATTCTAAAGCGACAACAGGCAAAGTAACAACCTTAGAAAGATACAGTAATACTTATATTTGCTATCATCATATAATTTACAAAAATATGTTATTTTCATGTCGATTACACCGTAATTTTGTAACATTCTTTTAGTGTAAACTTAGGTAGTCTTAATTCTGGATATTTTCTGTAAAAAGTCGTTTTCGGCGTTACTGAAATCCTTTTTTGTGACAGATAGAATGTGACGTGTTCTCATCTGCTTACATAGTGTTTTATGTTACGACAAGACAGGAGTAAATATATCAATAGCTAAGTAGCTCATAAGTTAGGGAACACCTTGATTCATCCTCCCTGAGGGGATCTTCTAATGGACTCAACGGTTGATGTAACGAGTGCTGGATTTCTATCGACGTAATGTATGTGACTGCAGGTGCCGCGTGTGAGTCAGGCAGCTCCAGTTAAACTCATACCTAAATCGTCGCTAATAAGTAAGAAGCTTAATAGCGTGTGTCCTGCATTGCAATGATAACTTGGAATTGGATACTCCACGAAATAACATTTTACATTGGTGATTATATAACTCGTGTCGTGCAGTAATAAGATATATTTGTTTGGATTAAATATATGTTGGTTTAATATGTTGATCATTTTAATGTTACCTGGCATATGAAAAGGTGGGTTTCTGTCGTTGAAAATATGACATGTACATTTATAATCGCCTGTTTCAACATTTTAAAGAAGAGAAAATTAAGTATGTAGCCTACACAGAAAAGCATAGTAGGATAATGATGCGAAGCAAAGCTTTGAAACTTTGAACCACATATGTCTTGACATAATTTCCAGGCCTTGCAAAACCAGCTCGGCTTAAATTTTTAAATGCAAGCCCTTTTAGTTTGAAAATTCAATACACTAGCAGCGAGGCCTGTAATATATATATGACAAAGTAACCTATTCATTACATCATTCATTGCCACAGAGAAATAGGTTTGAAATCTATATATGGAATTTTTACCTTACTGTAGACACCAAATCAAAAGAAGCTGTTTCATACATGTGCGAAGCTGCTTGAAGCTGTCTCTATTGGAGTTTTGATTTTTGTCAGGATATTGGAGAAGACATTTATATTGACTTTGATGAGAAAATAGTGTGTTTGTGTCTTTACAGGTCGGATACACAGTCACCTAGCCGAGGCAGTAATGAAGATGAAACAGGTTAGTCATGTTTTATTCATATATACTTTACAAAAATAATGTTTTAGCACAACTGTACCATCAAAGATGTCAGTAACTAACAAGTATCATCGTTATCTATAACTGCATTGTCATTGATTTCCATGGTGCTTTCAAGTGCATACTTGAATACGGCAACTTTAACATAATTCTTTAAACTTTTGTTTGAAATTTGTATGAAAGCTCCCTTCTCTAACATGTGGTATTTAGTGCAGCTACGCAAATGACATTTCTGGCTCTTACATGTTCCTTTCTTATCTTGTAGTGAGAAAGAGGAGAATATCATGAACGTTTCCTTATTTGTAAATATCAGTCTTGTAATCGATATGGCTAATGCCAAGATGAGAGTGAATAATTGTATTACAGTGTAAACGATACTACATTTTAATTACGAGCTATCGTCTTAAATAATGACATAAATGATGCACGCACATCGGCAATTTAATCTAGAGCAATTATAAGACAAGTGTGCTTTAAACGTTCGCCAATTGTGAAATCTCCACCAAAGGCACTTTGGTTAACGTACAGGGAGCCTACAAAACAGGTAGTCGGTCTAAATGTGATCTACTATTTTGAGTACATTTCAGGGTTACTTGCAAATATTTGCAAATAATACTTGAAACCAGTTTCTAATTACAATGTAACAAACATTAATGTTACATATCATGAAAACTAACAAGTTCTGAATTGGTATATTACAGGCACAATCAACATTCATTCTAGTACTACAGAGGATTCAATGTTGGCATATTGAGATTTGAGTCTTTTGGAAGATTCCGTTTGTCATGCTAAACTCTCATCAAGTAAGACATGGTTATACAAATACACTGTGATCACACTTGTAGATCAATAATTCGGTTAGTAACATTAAACGACTGACAAACTGAAGGTACGTGTTGTTATGTGTGGGTGCGTGTATACATGTGCGAATGGGTGTAGATGTAGGTGTTGGTCGGAAACCATTGATGTTTTATCCAATTAGCTGCAAAAGGGTCAATGTGTGCAACATGTTCGTTTTCATACCATGCAGGTACTTTCTTGAACACACCGATCCGTTGGATAATCTGCAGCATGACCACGTTTTGGACAGATTAATTCGCTTTTTCATGCCACTAAAGAATCACACCTTTAATACGGTAAGACAACTACAGGCTTTGTGTTCCTTTGTAAATCAAACGTTTTGTACAAAAGTGCGCCTCATCAATAGAAAACACGTTATATGTAAAAAGGCACATGCAACAGAATGCGTTTATAATGTTATAGACGATTGCTTATTTTCTCTTGGAATACTGCTTCCATTAGACATTATCCCTGTGAGTAATCGCACGTCCATGTGTCGAAGGCAATTGATGGGATTTTCTTCTCACATATCTGAGATGAAACCATTACTGTTGGTCTCCTGTGAAACGTCCTTGTCGAAGGGATCTTCCCGAATACAAATCTTTGCCGCTTCATGGGAGATTGCAATTACATTATACTTTGGATGAACTGTTTTATTCATTCGAATAAATGTCCTTGTCAGACTCTTGGACCGATAGCAGTAACCCATATAAGTCGATGCTAAGGTTTTGCATTCACAAGTTAAATTCGAATTATTTCCAGCTTATTTTCTATTTAACACACAGACTATTTATCTGCTTAAAAAGAATAGAAAGGCAAAAGCAACATGTCTAAGTATCATTTTTCCTGCAGTTTTGTTACTTATTTTCAGTTAAATTAGTTCCTAAACGATCAATGTTTGAACGATCAGGTCGTTGCGATTGTATCATTTTGGACCGACCAAAATGTTGTCAAATCGCTGCAATTTGATCCTATTTCTAGCTAATGCAGATGACTTTTTCTTGTATGACGATATCACTTATGCTTTCGAGCATTGAATGTTGAAACAATTGCGGCATAAGCGCTTTCTTCCTGTTCTTAAGGTGTTTCTGTGGGAGTACTCTACTACACTGAGTTAAGTAGACGAAAACAGCCTTCTGTTAAAAGCGACAACTTAAGTTGGAACATTTCAGCGAAACCATGTAACATGTTGTATTGATTTAAGCCATATTGTTTGTTACTGTTAATGTGAAGATATTATCTTCATATCAGTCTTTCGGAAAAAATTATCGAAATTTCCATTTACTGGCACATCATTCAATTATTCCGCAAATCTCCGCAGTGTTACATTATATTGTTCGGCACACATTTGCTGCAAGGTTTGGTTAATTGCAAAGCAATACAATAGAATATTGTGAGCCCTTTCTTTGAAATCATTGGAGCTGGCTCCAACTGTGCAGCCTGTGGATAACATACTGCTATTGCCTAGATGTATGGCATGGAACTATGCATTTCTAGCCATTTCCGACCACGGCATTGCTTCTACATAACAGGACATTTACGATTGAATTTCATGGAAAGCAAAAAATTAATACTGGCACATTTGGGTGGTATATCTAAAGCATATTAGCGTGGGTACTACTGAAAAAAAACGAGACATATTTGGAGCTTTTAGGTCCAGAGAACTCGGACATTACTACAAATTTCAATATGAATGACAACGGATGGTGGATGAGTTGGATGTAAGTTTCAACAGTTGTCAAGCAGTATCTCGTACGAGTTTACTATTTTTAAATCAGTGAAAAATTCAAAGGATTCAATACTTGATTGATTTCGTTTTGCAACAATAGAACTCCATGCTGTCTCTTTAGCTGAAACAAAAACCACCGATTGTTCTCAAAACAAAAAGCCACAAACGGATATTTCAGTCCCCGTCTACTTGCTCAAATGTACGGAAGTTCCGCAGGCAACGCCATCTATTGATGAACTTCCATAAGCCCCAGACAGATATACAGCACTTCAATATTATTAATGCTCAGGTACATTATAAGCAGTCGATTAGGCTATAAGATAATTGGAATGTTCACCTGAGGCAAAAGAGGTTTATCCTTACATAGTGTACTTCTGTGAGTAGATCTTGCCTCGACGCATTTACATGTAATTTGTAATGTCATAATATCAGCGTAAGATTGTGCAAGATTTTCTAAGCGACTTCTAGTTACTCTCAGAACGATCATTATGTGAATTTCCGGCTGGATTTATTGTTAGACCCATTCCCCGTTCCTTGCAAACTAAGCCGTCTTAAAACTTGATAACCGCTATTCCTGTAACCTCGATCGATCGCAGTTTTGAAAAAAAAACCGAACGCGTAACATGTTACGGCGTAGGTTTAAAGCTGAAGACATCAACAGCAAGGGAGCTCCTTGAAGATTTCCATATGCGAATTTTTTTAAAGCCTTTGAAATCATCAGTGGAATAATGATAATCATATTCGGGTTAAATAAACTCTCCGTCAAATAGTGTACACGGAGATCAATATTGCTCCTTATCTAAATAAAGATTTCCTGTTCTTGGGCTTCGTCTCACAATAGATCGCATCACTTTATGTTTGTTAGACATTAATTATGGATAAGTGGCTGTAATGGTCAATTTTGTTCTTAAGATGGACCTCTCCAGGTGACAATGGTCACTGCTAATGCAATATTCATGACACAAGTGTACACTATTTTATCTAACAGCATGTTTTCGACGAAAATGTAGGTCATTGTTTTTCATATGACACAATTAATATTAAATACAAGATTGTAAGATAGATGTCTTTAAAGAAAAGGCCAGTTAGATATGTTTCATTAATTTTAGAAACAAATGGAAATTCACTTGAAATAAATGTGAATGGAAGAGCTTTTGGTATTGTATTCAAAATGAATACATGAGAAGAAACTATGTGGCTCCGTGCTATTATTTTCCTGCAGAACGTGAAATCCTATTGTTTGTTTTGTTTCTGTTAATCAAGGACAGATAACAAATTTATGAAAATTATAGTTCAGGCTGACGGTATAAGCACAAGTGTTACTCTTACTGATATAGCGAAAAAAGTCGAATTCAGGATGAATAACGGAAAAACTATATCAGAGATTCATCGATATCGTTAAAACATTGGAGGACAATAAGTTATAAAGCGAGAGGTTCGTGTGTCTGATATGAAAATTCGCAGGAGACCCGACGGTGCACAGTATTGTAATCACTGGGTATAAAAAGTCTCTTCCATCTTCTCGATGACATGAAGGTGTAATTACTACAATAAACGCATTTGTTTTAGGCAATGATTTATATCTACCAAGGAGAATGTTAGGATGTGATTAATTAAAGGTCTATCCCCACCAATACCCTTAGACACAGGTTTAAGAACAAAGGAAAGAACGAAAGAATTTCACCCTGTGCTTTTGATACACTATTGTTAAACTTCTGATACGAATTCTGTGTACTGCTGAGTCATTTTTAGGAACGGCATCATATGTTCTCTTAAAAATTTCCCTTAAACTGATTTTCAATCACATGTGCAGTTTTTGGTAAATTTAACATAATGGATTCTTGGCTTGGGTTGGATTTACATGCCTAAAAGAGTTTTGACTCGCAAACCCTGATTATGACGAGAACTAATCGGTTTCTAAAATAGGAACCCATTCGCATTTACACGGGCTTAATTTCAGACAAAAGAAAAGCAATAATACTTTAGAGGGGATTTCTTTCATCAGGCATATTGCAACGCACACTATTCAGCCTTAATTCACACCTCCATGTTGGGTTCCTTGTGTTCCATAACAAATATCCCGTTTATGCATTACCAAGACTTTTTCCTCAACATTATGGAGATAAATGATATTTCATATTAAATGTGCGCCTTGCTATGTACTTCAATTGTAAAGACAGGTACTTACAGGAGTCAATCGTTGTTAATGTATCTTCATTTTGGGAACAATCACAATTCACGCTGTGCATTTATTCGAATCAAACACATGGTGGGAACTTCTCTCATACTTTTTCTTTAAAATTCTGCGCTCTATATTACATGTTATTTGCGCACAGTCTTCAAAAATAATTGTTAGGTCATCTCGACTGAAAAAATGACCTTGCAAATATCTTGAGGTGCAGAGTGTCGAAACAATTACCCAATCTAAGCACCGACTTCCGTGCTTTAGGTGCTATTATGGAAGTAACAGAATAAGCTAAATCAGCTGCTGGGGAGAAGCAGCTTCTGCGCATGGAGCAGCTTATTTATACGATGGCTACTACAATGAAATATTCTAAGTTTTGCATTATAAAGGAAACAAAAAATGCGTCAAAAGGTCACTATTGATGTGCATACATTTACCGACTCCATGTTTTAGAACAATTTATCTCTGTAAATTAAATCAAAGTGGAAATTGCACAGTTTAATGTATGTTATTTTGTGCCATGCTTAATTTTTTCTAAAATTCCTTACATGTCAACCAAATCAAGGGTGGAATTGATTTATTCGACACGGTTATATTTATTTCCTTTGTGGAACGTGCAACATACTCATTGACACCAATTTCTTACCTTCAAGCTTCGTAAAGAGGTTACCTTTTTGCCAATCGATATCCATTACCACCCGAAAGTTCTTCTAAATTCAACCAATTACCTTTTCTGTCCTCCACTGCAAACATTAATTTATAGCATAATGGTGTGGAATCTAGTCTTTGAAGCTGTATATGTATATGCGTAACAAAGAATTATTTTTCATAGATACCATAGAATGTCAAATTAGATTTCGCTATGTGGTATAAGCTGATAATTGGTGGATTAAATTAAAATGTATTGTGTTTCCCTGCATAAATGTATGCACACACACACACACACACACACACACACACACACACACACACACACACACACACACACACACACACACACAC
>JBCAUI010500740.1:0-13337 GCA_038406195.1 Haplosyllis anthogorgicola | reverse complement strand
ACACCCACGAACCAGCCCAGTCATCATTTTCAATGTCGCTTGACATTTTATTTTTGTATGCCGAAAAGTATGTTTCATTTATGAAGTCTTACACTTACGTGAAACTAAATACTATGGATACAAGTAAATTTACTAAATGTGATAGATTTAGGTGTGTCGCTATTGCATAGTGTTGACGCAAGGGACCAGTGTATGATTCTGTAAAAAACTTAGTTAGTATTCACGAATGTGATGCAGCCTCACGTTTTGGTAGAAAACGTGCATTGAACCTCACGAAACTCGACAGAGATATCAAAATATGTCACGAAAATGACAGTTATCTCTTTATACAGTAAAGGTCGATACCCAACATTAATTTTTTTTACACATGAAAACAATTATTCAAGTGCTTTGTAGTTTCCGCGCTATTCGTTACTGTATTCTCTGAAAGTTTTTTTATGGATACAGCCATGAGGTGCAAAAAGATCACAAAGCCTTTGCGGATTTAATTACAGTAATTATCTGGTAACGAATCCCACACAGCCGAAACAAATCCCATTATGTCGTCATTGCACTTGTAGATTTTATTTTGATTGTCATTTTTCGTAACAAACGGCGAACAAAAGAAGCTAATGACACAAAATGTGACGTTTATACTTGGAATAAAAAAAGTGTGACACTTGTCAGTACTGAAATACTAAGGTGAAAACTTGTTGAACGTCTCCGCCACAAACTTCACGATCGATCGTACCATACGTAGGGGTAAGCAGTGCACTGTACAACCATTAAACCATTACAATAAGGCGGGGGAGGTTAAAAGAAAGTAAATTAAGTTCCATACATCTTTTGAGGATGCTGGTGATTGGCGGTAGCCACTGCTGTAAGTTGCTTATTATTGCAAATTATTCATGAATGCTTCGGCATATCTTTCACCCAATGTACTGGATCTGTTTCCCTAAAACACTTCTTGGCTATTACAGGAATTACAATTTTATTTTAAAATTCTGAATTCAAGTGTTCAGCATATTGTTGCTCTGTTAAACAGATTAAAAATGCACGGAAATTATTTCAATGTATTGCGATTGAAATCATACATGCGATGAAAATAGTCAATGAAACCTATCACATACGATCACACCTTTTCTTGGTCGTAAAAACAGGTATGATATCATGTGGCATGTCCGAAATGGTCGGTCATAAATAGCATATGGTCTTACAGCAAGGAGATCGTCAAAGACAGGTTTCACTGTACATCCAATGCGTGAGGACATGCATTCGGTTCACATAAAGTGAATGTGTGTGATTATTTCAATGTTTCTCACGCTGTTGCGCCGCTTAAATGCGAGCAAATATCAACCTTATTTTGTTTACAGCCTCCTACATTGTGTACAAAACATGTGAGATCCCGTACGTAGCAGTATCCCACACGGCGAAATAGATACCAGGAATAGCACAGCAGAACATGTCATTCTTTTCATACAAATGAAACTTGCGGACACGAAATGGAAGTAGTATTGTTCGTTTGACCATCTTTATGGACATGGAATTGAAATAGTATTGTGTGTTTGACCGCCTTTTCCTTTGTCAGGAATGTCATAAGTGATGGTTACTTAACTCTGCCGAGCTGAAACAACAGCTTCGTCGGAGTTTTCTTGATTTGTATGAAGTCGTGTGGGTTATAAGTACGAGAAGGCTCACTGTGTAAGCTCTTAGACAGTTCAATTATCAACTCCTTAACCGAAAGACAGCTTTGCAGTAATTACTAGAAATTTCTAACGATAGTTACATGACTGAAACTTTCCGTAATATAGATTAATGAATAAATAACAGGTTCAGCTCATATATTACTGTTTACTTCAGAAATTGACGCTTTTTAGGGATTCAATAGATGCACTTCAATCCACAACATAAACAGGATACATTTTGTCAGTTAAATTGCATAACCACTTTTGACAGCTTCACTACCAAAATCAAGGAGATATATTTAGCAACTTAAAACAAGAATCAAACAGGATATGAATACATTCCATCAAGTATCTTACATCCTGCCGTCAGTTTTGAACGAAAAACTTTGAAGGATTCACTTACATCAAGGAATACATTGCACCTTTTAAAATATTTCCAGGTATTTGATCTTTTGCCACTAATTTTCTTTTTCTTCTTCAATTTGTGTTGTGTTTTCTTTCACATCCACTTCCAAACAGTGTTTGGCAATATTACACAGAATTCAAGAAAGAATTCATTGTCAGAATACAGGAAATTCTCAAAACCGGGAGCTCTGTTTATTCAGTATTCATGTGGGTTTAAATTGAAACTTGTTAAAGCCGGAGGATCCACTGGATTGGTCATGATTTTGACAGGAAAAGCGTGATAGATGGAAAAGTAATAAAACACTTCCTCCAGGAGATGGCAATCACTCACTAATCTGGAGGTCAAAACTTGTTCCTGAGAGGATCATTCTGGCAACCCAATGAAACAAATTACTCTCCAGTGGTTTTGGTGATGATGAGTATTTAACTTTATTTGTGTTGAATACTTTTCACCACTTTCTTATGTTCCTCTTCTAGAGGTTGCATTAATCAATCAACCGCAAATACAGTAATAATGTAAAAGGTAACAAAATAGGTTGGACATCAATCTTCTGTTCAAAGGGCAACAGCTTGAGAGAGACATTTCTTTAGCTTAAACGAACTCAAATTATGCACAAATCCACGAAGCAAGCCTCTCATTTGACACTGGGACCTTGAGAGATATCTTTGTCCTTTCCTTCCTGGACACTGATTGCCTTACATTGAATTTTAACGAGTTTCAAAAGAGTGGCTTGCTTATTGTCGAAATGGATTTACAATTTCTGTCATTCGTCAGGGTTCTTTTTACAATGATTAATTCATTGCACAAATGAAAATAGACGATTCATGTCTCTCATACTATGTGGTTGGGACAAGCTCAGAAGGGCACATATATAATGGATTGCCGACTCCGCACAATTGCCGATGTAAGGTGTCATTTGTTAACAAAATATCCAAAACATGAACACTTTCAAAGTTCACCATGCCAGACTCCTCTATTTGTGCATAACTTCGAAAGAGACGGAAGTTGACCTTTCCTTTCAGAATACATATTGACGAGACATAATAGACCCAGTTTCAGCCAAATTTGTACCTAAAAGGGAGTCCTTGGCAGTAAAATTGCTGCATAGAATGTTGTCCATTTCTTATTCCATTAACATGGTCATGTACTGTATTATGTGGAGGATTCCTGGGGCCAAATCAATGATCAATCAGCTCTCCTTTGACAACTTTTCCCTTTTTAAAGTACATTGTGTCGATGAAGAAAGATTCATTGTAGCAGATTAAAGCTCAATGGACGTGTTATTTCCAATTAGAACCTTAAGCGTGAGCAATCATAGTCGGTGAGGTAAACAGTTTGATCTATTCGTCTGACATGCCTATGTGACCGTGTGCAACCCTTAACCGAAAGAGTGGCGGTTCGATCCTCGCAAGAGACTGCTCAATGTCTCTAAAAATATGAGAGATGGGCTGACCTTCCGGAGATCACTCTATAAAATCTCCAACTTTGAAGTCCGACAACATAATCATCCAGAGTCGAAAACGGGGTACCAGTAGTTTTAAATTCTGGTTTCGTGCTGATCTCAAAGACGAAACTGCGACGGTTGCCACAAAAATCAGGGACACGGGCCTATGCTTAAAGATGTGGCACAGGACCGGAATTCCGCCATGTGCGGAATAGAAGAAAAGAAACATGCTGTTACTACTTTTTCCAATGAAGACATTTCCCTCTTAATTAAAATAAACTGTTGGTGGAGGTTATGTTTATTTACAGGCATTTCATAGACTTCTACAAATGGTAGGAATCTTCAATGCAATCCTGTTTCCAATAAGGTATGGGCTAATCTGTTAAACGTATATTGATTTACTACAAAAAAAATTCTGGTAGAAGTCAATTGAACCGTTCAAAGAGCTAATTTTTAATGGGATTCCATTGTAACAGCTTAATCGGATAAATGGCAAGCTAATTGACCATTACGTATTGCATGATGTTAGGCCGCGATGGGTGTTTAACTCTGTGGCAGAATGTTTAACATGTCCTGACATTTGGTCTTTGGTGTCATATTGTATCGTGTTCGTAAAATACGTTCTCGTTAGCTTTCAGTGGCCCTTTCGGTCTCAGCATGCAAGACTTGTTGGTTCGCATGAACGTCATAAGCATTTATAAGCGACAATATTCCCTTCAGGTCCAAAAGTGAAGTTACCGTGGTCCCAGAAATGGATTTCGGTCCATAAAAATAACAACAACAACAACAACAACAACAAAAGACTTCGTGTGACTGTACTTGTACTCATGCCAGACAGGGCGTCTGTTCGTGCATGTAAGGAAAGTATACATCATTTAAAGTTGCGAGTGTCACACGCAAATGTGGGTCAAATGCCACTGTCACTTGTAAAAATATTAATAACTTACAGTTTCACACCAAAAGGCGACATCCTATTGAATGTTTTAGTGACAACTGGTCAAGTTTCCCCATAATATAAAATGACTGACAAATGTACCATATTGAACTCCTGGGTCAAAATTCTGCAACTTTCGCCAGATGGGACCGCCTTATGTCGCAGATAACAAGTGTATGCAATGTTCCGGTAATCGGAATCGGAAAATGCTCTCCCGACACTTAATAAATCGTCCCCCAAAAAGGATTTGTCAATCCGCTCTACGTTAAACTTAGAGAGTGCGTTAATGTCAAAGGATTGAAAAATTCTTAACATTCACGGTTGAATGGGGCTCAAGTAAACAGTTGTAAACATTAATATAAAGATTTCACATTGTCATCAGCATGGCCGTTATACTTTTCTCAAATAATGAGAACAATAAAATTTGTTACGCTATTCTTTCACGTGTTCCAAGCAAATACATAGAATTTCTCGTGTGAAAACAGAGGCACAAAGAAATGTTGCAAGGAATCAATGAGAACCTCTTGCAAGCATCGATGCTACTCAAATAGCTCACTCAGTGTTTGGATGTACAAATAGTACTATAGATTTCCTTTTCATTTCCAGGTCTCCACAAGAGGGAATTATCCATTAGCAATTCGATAATGCAATTGTACACTAAAGTTTCATCTTGAATCTATCTCGGGTGATATTAATAATGCATCGTGTACAATGTGAGTTCTCCCTTCTGGGCCAAGGGGTCTCAAGTCTGAATAATCTATGAGATACAGACATATTCATTGAGACATAATTATTTCGTACTAAAATTGACACTGTAAACACGAAAATAAAGTTGTTTATTGACCCAGCCAATACAGATGTAACAATGTTCAAGTATGTTGTTCTGCATCTGCACCATGTGGCGGTTACTGTTGCAGTTTTCAAGTAGACGAAGAATCTCTGGACGGTTCAGATCATTCTCTTGCAAAAGCATCTGTGCCACTCACACCGGGGATTTCTTGAAAACATTCGACCAGTGTGTTCACCTACAAATGTGCAGGCAGATGCTATCTTTCGCTTGAAGAACTGCGCAACTAGACAAATGTGTCTAATCATCTAATGTTATCAGTTGCTTAAACATTGCAAAGCTTCAACAAACTGTTGTCTTGTACCGAAAAACCAACGCACATAATCGCGAGATGTCTTTCAGACGAAACTTTATTTACAGGAGACTATCTGTGAAACACTACGCAGAAATCGTTAAGTTTCAAACTTTACCGTTTTTGCTGAAGTTCTGTATGTCTTTAGATGGTTTGTATCAAGAGACGTTTCTGAGGGTACAAGTATAACTTTGAAGCAACATGTAAAGAAGTTTATGTTTTCTTTTTACGTGAAGTGTTCCCAGCCACTTTAATAATTGAAAAAATTACATTTGCGACGTTTACATTAAAACTTTCCATCGCCACATAAATAGATATGGTTATTTTGGTGTTACATAAGTACAAAAGCTGCATTCTGTTAGATCTTTGTCATAACAGCTTTCAACAGTTTCAGTGACAAATCGCAATCAATATGGAAACGAAGTTCAATAAAACAAGTGAGGAATAGGATACATTAGGTGATGCGTATTTACCTTTGATGTCAACTGCCGTATTCAAAATGACGCCAATTTTTTTTGTGTTGAAAGGTTAAAAAGGATTAAAGTACATCAAGGAACACCATATTAATGGTATTCTATTCTACTTTTTAAATGGAAAACATTTATTATGTGTAGGTAGTTTTGCACATTTCAACGCATTGTGTTTCTCATGATTTACATTTGGAAAAAAATCCGTAAAGTGCAAACATTTTTCATCATTCGCGAAATTGTTATTTTCTTGTATGATGGCAACCAAGTACATATAACAATACAAATTTAGAAAGATGTCGTTAATTATACTCAAGACCTGCTTGGACGGTGATTTATTAGTTGCGAATGGGAAAAGTTTGTTTGCAAAATCTTACCCTTATGTGAAGGAATAATTGCCTTGAATTCGTGGCTCAGATCTATGAAGTTGGTGGCGAGGTGGTGCATGGTACCTTATTAATAGGCTCCCATAATGAACTGCTGAATTCGCACGGATTATTCATTGCTTCATCCAATAATAGTACTGTTGCTTTATCTCGCTGATCAGAGAATGCACTGTTACGAGGTAATCAGGTTTCAAGTACAATTTTCTTTTGAGTGAAATCAAATGGTTTCCTTTTATGGCAACACTTGAAATTTATGGCTGGCTGTGCCTCTGTGGTAAACTTTTAACGTATGCAAACGGCACAACGACTTAAAAGACTACTTCAAGTTGATAACGAAATGCTTTCTTTACACAACTTGAAGCGGCCGTTTATTTACCTCTTGATTGCTTAGAAATGTGTTGATAATGTGTATCGAAAAGACGATTTTAAGACTGTAAGATCTATCGCATCACCTTTAAATCAGACAATGGCATAAGAGTGTAGAAAGGACACACCTTTTTTCCACAACAGTCGAGTTTTCGAATTGCAGGATTTAACTGGCTGCCGCTTAAACCTTAAGTAGACGGAACTTTTCGTTTATGAGATTTGAGTTGTTTTATATCGCCATGGAAGGCATTAGCTCAAAATGTTCCAGGGAAATTATGCAACTACATTTTAAGTTATAAATTTGAATAAATAATGGTAGCAGCAATACAACGTGATTCTACATTTTCCCCTACATGGGTACAAATCGAATTTTTTGCACACACATTTCGATGCGGCTTTGTTTACCTAAGTGTCTTAGTTGGTGTCTATAAAAGAGTAATCCTCCCTCCAAATACCTGTAACTTCAAAGAAATGCATGCAATTCAACAGGATGTACAGGAACTCTATTTTTAAACTTAATCTAAACTTGGTACAAGCATTGGTGTGATTCCAGATATTTACTTTGACCAGTAAACGTCAGTTGGAAATATAGTGGGAACTTAATTGAGTTGACCATCCCATTCGGCATGATGTTTAACTCCTTATTTACTGGCTCCTTCTGTCACTCGTTAAATATTTAATGGACTGTTCTGATTTCTGATCCCAATCTCATAATCTGTGCAGAAAGCTTTCCAAGCTCCTAATTGGCATCCACTGCTATTCAAATACGCTTTACAGAGCACAAAATGTTTGCTAGTTATGAGTAGGAGCGGACGGCAATAAAACAAAAGAAATGTCATTATTCCTCGGTTATTTGTAGCTATCAATAATTCACAACTCGGAACTGAAAGTATATAATCTCCCTGGACATTGGCCTGACAGCCCTGTTAGTAGAAATCCAAGTTAAATATGGCAGATAAATGCACACTGTGTCACTGACTAAGTGCTCAATCAGGGTTGCCACTCTTCAGTCGGTTCGAAATTCCCTGACTTTTCCCTGACCTCTCCCTGACCAACTGCTCATTTTCCCTGACCAAAAAGAATATTTGAACCATGTTTTCCATGCAACAAACATAATAATTCAAATGTTGCAAGCAAACTTTGATGGCTTTCTATTAAATCTACTGCATCTTTTGAATAAGAATTCAGATATTAGGGCCATTTTATGGTAATATGGGAACAAGAAACATGTCACTTTGAACAGTTGCAATTAAAATCACTATGTACTGCTCCCCCTTGGAAGCATTTGACACACACATGTACATTTTTATAATAAAGTGTAGCATGAAAAATATACCATGAAGAGCATACTATTGAAGTGGGTGGAAATTATACCGAGTGAAGGGAGGCTACAAAATTTTTGGCCATGATAAGATGTCAAAATGACAAGTAATTATTATATCCAGATCAAAATTCCCTAACTTTTCCCTGACCCTGATCAAAATCTCAAAATTCCCTGACTCAGAACCAAATTCCCTGACTTTTCCCTCACCTGGAGAAAATTATTTTTTCCCTGACTATTCCCTGACCGGTGGCAACCCTGTCAATGTCAAAGATCTCACTGCTCTGGGTCAGCTTTCCGGGCCAGCTCACACATAAACTGTACAAATCAGGACAATTGGAAAGCTCCAGTCCAGCTGCAATTAATGGATCTTCTATGCCAAGAAAATGCAAGAAAACCCAACTTCAACTTCACTAAGCATACTTTAAAAGTCAACCGCAGCTTCTTAATTAAGTAACGTACAATAACTGTTGCCCTATGCCCAGCGCAGTTTGCGGTACAGCATCTTGAAAATTGCATGCATTAAAAACTCCAATGTCAACCCTGCCGGAGTATTTGTGGCAAGGGACCAGTGGGTTTTACATGCACGCACGGAAGATTTCTACGCCATTATTTGGGGTCAAATTACTGTTCCAGAACAACATAATAAATATTAAACAATTCAATTTTATATTTATATACTGGAATCAATAAGCAGTACCTAGACATGGGTCGTTAAATTGATATTATGAAACAACTTTATTTGTTTGAAGTGATATATTAAACAATTGACCCATACTCTCGCCCAACTAATACACCAAGGGTGCCAGGCACACCCAGATGCCTCAGGTGTTGCCTGTGATTTCCTTGCCTACTGGCATGTGCAACTTGTTGGGTGTTACGTCGCAAGTGACCAGCACTCCAATGAGCCTGCATTGACATATGACAAACTAGAACCTTTTTGGTTACCTAGAATTTATTACCCTTAAAGGAAAATGAGGAGGCATTACCAGATTTCCAACTGTCCCAGAGCATCGGCGACAGACAGTACTTATAGGGGTGCTTGGGACGGCCCTCTCCTGAGAGAGGTGCCGCTCCCAATAATATGGAGCCAAAATGGGGTATAATAACACTGTAGATCTGTTATCAGCTCGGCCTGTCTCGCTATCTGTTCCTTATTGGTGCATGCAAGGCAGGCAGAGCTGGCCTGATAGTGAGTCATAAAGATAACAAAGGGGCAGCCAATGGGCTGAGACCGATAAGAGATCCGGCAACACTGCAGTTCACATGATACACTTATGATAGCATGATGATCACTTCTAGGATTACGGAGACAGTTGGATATGGGTAGAGGTGGTTAATGAAATCCACTCAACCAGAAGAGAATCTCTGGCACCTCCAGCATTAGAGGTGCTCCGGCAGCTCCGGCATTTAATAAGCTCCGGCAGCTCTGGCACCAAAGGCTCTAAACAGAAATGGGCCATCTCACAATTGAATCAATTTGGGCAACTTTTGTATTTTAAAATTCATTTGAAATCACTTCTTTGTGTCCCAGATGAGTTGCACTATGGGCGTAGACACTACAAATGACCCTTGATTATATTCCATCAAGACCTAAAAATATCGATATAAGCAGGGAAATTAATGGAAGAAATTTGGTGCGGAAAAAAATATCGATATAAGCGGGATATCGATATAAGCGGTATCGATATATCCGGGGAGGAGTGTAATTTGAGTACTGTGGTGCTTTTTGGAACAGTCATACACCTTAAACTTGTTTATGACTTGCAAATCACATACCTCATACATACAATGACCTTGCACAAGTGAACATTGTAAAGCACTTCTGGTACGATGCGAAATCTGCGCTTAGGCGCTGTGTAAATCTGATAACCAACCATAACCTTACCTGCTGCTCTCAAATTGCTAACCTATTGCGTGATATTGAAATGTACTGTTTATGACGCGTTTTTTCTCCGCATATAAACACATAAAAGCGAATAAACGATTGCGACACAACATAAAAGATACATTCTAAAGTGCAATTTCCAAACATTTTCTCCCAAGGCTACACTACCGAAACGTAATACAAGACCAATCTAACGGAATCAATTCAAAAGGTGAAAGTTTGCTCCTCACGGAAGCTTATTTCACCCTATTTAAGACACTGATAAAGCATTTACCCAGGGTCCTTAAAGTACATTCTATCAGTAAAACACCTGTGAGATTCCCATTATCTCCAAAACCTCTATTGCGGGTCAGTTCAATTACCCTTGTACACGTTTGTTTATCAGATGATGATGATGATGTTCTCTTTCGGTTTTGTCAATGAGCGCACCATAAACAAGTTCAATAGCCTCATCACATATGGGCTGCCTAACTCGAGGAAAAATACTACATTCAATTTACATCCGTGCAAATCGATTATTTGCAACATTTTTGTAAACGAAGTATGAAAACTCTTCTCTCATTAGGCGCGGAATAAAGCCCCCCTGAAGACGTAATGAAATATTCTGATGTATTCTAACTGTCACATCTGTGTGAAACTCACGGAAAAGTATCTAAAAATAGTTTCAGTTCTAAATTACCTCTTAATTACCAATTAGATGTACATACAAAACAACGTTTACTTCAGAAATCAGATAAAATCAGTGCATGTAAAAAAACATATACATGGATGTAGTTTCTACCAAATACATCAGATGTGATATAGACGTTACCTTTTAGAAAAAAAAAGCATTTCGTATTCAAATAATACTTGAGATTTTTTGCGATTTTTCACTTTCACTTTTTCATTTTCCTAAGACGTCTGCAAAAGTTGTTTAGACCTGGCTAAATGTGTACCAAACTCCTTGTTAGGCACATATTTGTCAAGCTGCTTAAAATGGAGTTTTCATTTCCTGCCTTTTAAGGCAGAAATGGAAATGGAGTCCAGTCAAAAAACCGAAAGATCAAAATTTTTTATTAATTTTACAAAGAAAAGTAATGGAAGCGAAAAATTTGCCCAAAATTTAAAAAAGGAAAAGGATATTTTTCGCAACCAAACCCCGGAATTCCGGCTAAAACCGGAAGATTTCCACCTCTGTTTAACAGAATAGAAGAGGTTCTATTGTTTTTCAAAAGAAGATGTATATGTTACAGTCATATCATTTAGCAAATTTAATTTTTTAGGCAACTTGTCTCAAAGATGAAAGATGTACATTCTTTTATGTGCGTCATATTGTTCAGCATATTTTTCTTGAAGAATCTCGAATGTTACATTTTTACGTATGTACAATCAATTTCTTTAAACTCGACACACGAGAGCAACAACGCTTTATTCTCATTTATGATCAAAGTGACAAAAAACGTCAAGCTTTCACAATGTTTCCTATAAGATAAAAACTAATCTCACACAAGACGTAATTCTATGTCTTTATTAAATAACAAAAAATTATTCCTGGTGTGTGCAAACTCCCCTGAATCGATGGCTTTTTCGTCTTATTAAAAATATCTAAAACGAAGCTATTTGTAACAGCAGGTTGGTAAATACTCTATTTGAACATTTCAAAGCAGAAGTGGCTTTATTAAAGCTGTGGAATGCTGTTGTTAACAACTTACAAAGCACCTTTCATTTAACAGCTTCTGCTCGATACTCCTCGGGACATTTGATTTCTTTTTAATAAACAGGAGATACTTTGAAGGAATATTAACCAAATTGAGCACCAGAGTTCAATGTACAGGACTTCCTAGCAACGATGGTTCAAGATCTTGTTCACATAGTTGCGTTTTCTTAAATATTTCAAAAAAGTATTTAAATTGTTTACATCCTCGTCTACCAAAATTCTGCAACAGTCTTTAATTAGAAAACTCAACCAGCTTTAATGCAAGGTGATTTGAATGAGTCTCCCATACAGTAGGGCTACTTCCCTGTTCATCTTATATTACGCCAGCACTTATTTTATACCTTGGCATTGTAGAGATGTCATTTACTGTGATTAGCTTATCTTACCGACAACACAGATACAGATGCAAAGCTTTTAAGAATATATTTTAGGTTGTCTTGCAGCTTTGTGTATCGCATGATCAATGATCCGAGGGTTTAGTCCTGTCAATCCGTCCAGACGTCCTTACTTACGTTAAGACTGTGTCTGGCAACTTTTATCCTCTTTTTTTTTCTCTACATACAATCATTATTTCAGTTTCTAAGTAGCAGACGTATTTCAGTAATAATTATGTCTGGCAAAACATGATCCTTGGTTTGCCGTTTAAATGCCAAAAGATTGGTAATTTTGCGATTTACATTAACTTCCATGGTTGTCCACCATTTTGGGCTTCCCCTCGAAGCAATTTCTAGATCCGCTACTGGTATTAAAGCGATCTGTCTGAGTATATCCAGATACTTACAACGCTACCGACCAAATTTGCCGAAATGTTGTCAACAACTGCCATTGCCATTTGACTCTAAAATTTTACCCTCAAATACTTAGTATTCGAAACGGGAATGAACCCTTGTTCAGCCTGAATGATATATCCAGCAATGACAGGTACACACTGGGCTACCATTGTGTGCATTGAAGAGTTCCTGTCTTCCGCCATTCAGTTTTGACTGACACTGGAAAATTACGCTTCAGTTCTGTTTATAATTTCAGAATGAGAATGTGACTGGGCCGACAATGGCGGCGGCAGCATACGAACTGAGCAACTCAACCAACAACCTACAGATATATATGACGGAGCGGGTTCCAACGACCACAGTGCCGACTGACATGGACAGACTACATTACATAGGTCACGGCTTCATTGTACCGTCTATATGTGCGCTAGGCATACTCTGCAATGGACTGGTCATACTGGTACTACTCAAGAAATCATTATCTCAGGTATGGCACAGGCTTTTAACTAAATTGCTCCATTTAGGTCGCTGGTCCCGATGAACTTGAGGTCTCACGTATATTGAAAGGTATTGCAGACAACCGTTTTCGATTATGTGGTTGATTCTGTGTAACTTTGAACAAAATGCTGCCAATCTGATACAGGCTCAGTCGCCTGAGGAACCAATTGCAACTATCATTTAAAAGCAATAATGTTGAAGCTACAGTATTTATAGCAGAAATACCGTAACTAGCAAAAAAATAGGTCCAGATGGACCTGAGCTCATTTGGCATTAACTGTGACAATATAGGTTACAATATCACATGAATACAAATGAAGTGTCATAAGATCAAATCCCAAATAAGTGACCTGTGAAA
>JBCAUI010500729.1:0-13338 GCA_038406195.1 Haplosyllis anthogorgicola | reverse complement strand
CAATGAAGTGGAGAAGAGCCACACATGACCAATGATCATGTTGGAAGCCTACAGTAGCATTTCTCCCTAGAAACACATTTTCTATGCATTTTACCAAATATGGTCAATGCAGGGATCCATGTAGGTCATCCAGGCACCATGCTAACCCAATCTACATCATCCAGGTACCTAATAATATAGAAATAGGCCATCCAGGCACCTAAATCATCCACCTGTGACTGAAATCACTGAACCAAATCCGTAATAAATCAACTGGAACCAATTTGGACAGGGAATTTTGTCTCCTGTGTTCAAAAGAAATACTATTTTCCTCAATTTGACCCAAAATAGAATGATCCAGGTACAGATCAATAACCTAATGCTATACCAATACGGGTATTGAACATAACCCTTTACTATCTATTTTAATGGAAAAGTCACTCCATGACAATAACGAATCACCAGTGATAGTGGCTCCGGAAGTTTAAAATGGTCCTTGATAAACAATACTAGCAAAACATACATGTGTCAAGGGCACTCTACTTCATCTCCTTTATCATCACCTCACATTCCTAAATAGGCTAGAAATTAATTGGAAGTATAAAAGCATCACTTTTTTTATTGATGATTATCACCATGGTTAGATTACTAAATCAATTTTACTCTCAAGGCTGGCGCAATATGGCTTAACACACGTATGACATTCTGACCCAACATGGCTGAAGCTAAGACGCCTCAGGAATTGCCGATGGACAATGATGTCGCGGAGCCTTTGCTGGGGAGGATAGCCCACAAGGTGAATTCTCAACATTTACAAAGGTTCTCTACAACTCTCCTAGGGATGTCCAGTGATCTGTATCTTCTGATCGTCGAAGGAACGGAGACATATTCATGGCAAAGACATTTTAATGTAAGTTAAATTTAACACTTAAATCCACCATTCGGTACATCGAATAGCAGCGCCAGTTTTTAAGAGCTCTTATTTTAGAATTAAAGATACTGTGTTTTTGACAATTACTGTGTTTCTAACATTTAAAAAAATATAGCCTTAAACTAAAATACAACATTAAATTTTAATGAAGGGTGAAATAATGGGAGAAATTGGAACAGAAAAATTCTAAAGGAGAGTGGCTTTTAGTTATACGCAAAGCCACATGGTGCCAAGATCATTGTCTGCACAAGTGACAGATCATCTCTGTCATTAAAATCAGTGGCATGGGGCAAATTCTGCAGGTCCGAAACAGAGGGTACCAGTGGCCCTAAAGAACGAACCTCGGTCGATGAAAAATAAAATCGATTGTCTCCACGATGATTTATCGCTTTTTTCCGGCGTAACTGTGAAGCTATTCGTCGTTAATTATTTACTCTGTTTTTGTCATGCAGGTTCTCAGATTCTGGTACACCGAAAAAGAGCCAACTGTTACAGAACTGTGTGCTTTACTGCAAGACGCTGAAAGACGGGGATTCGTGCAAATAGGAACACATGATGATGTCGCTGCGGGAAACATCTGGGATTCTGGCCTTACTGTTAACTGTAGGTCTTCTTTTTCTATTGTTTTGTGCCATTACGAAAACATCACAGTAGTTTTCTTTAGAAGACAATGAACAACAAAACTGAAATTTTCTAAAAGCAAGATTAAATCGATAACTTGATCAGCCAATTACATTTTGAACAGAAATTACCGGTGTACTGGGACAGCAAATTAACAACTTCTCTTGTAATTCATTTCTCCCTTATTTCTGTAAGATTTCTTTCTCTACTTTTACTCTTTGAATCTGAGGTCCGAAACATGAACAGTGAATGTCAACTCCATTTCACTTCCAGGTCAAACAAGTCCATATCCAGAGTTTGCCAGAATGGTGGCCTCCTATTACACGAATCCAAGATGGGAAGAAATGTTGCTCTTCCCCTGGATTGACGAAAAGGCACTAAAGCTGTCAGAAGTTTACACAGCTCTGGAGATGGAATCATATAAGGGGAGATACCGTAAGCGAGTGGCTGTACCACTTAGAGACTATTTTGAACTCTTTAGTGATAGAAAGCCTGAGGGTACGAGAATTCTAATCAAGGGAGACCCAGGATTTGGTAAAACTACTTTCGTACACAAGGTAGCCTTTGACTGGGCAACAGGCAGTTCAGATATATTTGATGTTGTTTTAGTTGTGAAGCTTAAATTCGCTGATATGAAGCAGTCCATAGCTAGTTTGATTAAAAGTCAGATAAAACCTCTTTGGGAAGATAACAATGTGTCTGAAACTCAGATCTGGGAATATATGAAGTCTGGTAGGGATAGGGTGCTTTTGGTTCTTGACGGCATAGATGAAATTAACCTTAAGAATTACCCCCAAGTCCAAGAGGTTCTTACAGGTCTAGCTTTCAGGAAATGCTGTATCCTTGCAACCACAAGACCTCACGTCGCTGAAACGCTGCTAAACAAGATGACACTCGTTGCCAAGATAAAAGGTTTCTCGAGGGTCAAAGCTGAGCAGTTCACGAAGCATATCCTGCATGACGATCAAGAAAGAAAGAGATTCTTCAAACAACTTGATAGAAGAAAGATGTCTCAGATGCATAAAGTGCCAATAGTAGTGCAAGCCCTAGCTCTGCTGTTCCGAGAAAACCAAGAACTTCCAGCAACCTACACTCTCACCTATGATGACCTTGTGCTGTATCTCAGAAATGTGTATAAAAACAAAGTACTCAAAGGCAGCGAAGAGTTAAGCAAAAGAGAAATCGAAGAAGCACTGAAGGAGGTCAACGAGCTGGCTTTCAAAGGTCTTACAAGAGAAGACAAGCAACTTATTTTTTCCAGAGATGAAATCAAGAATGATAACGTCTACAAGCTGGGGATTCTTTCCGGAGAAAAAGGTGGCAGTGGGTTTAGACCAACAACCGTTCTACAATTTGCCCACAAAACAGTTCAAGAACATTCCGCAGCAGACCACATTGTCACTCGATTGGAGAACAACGACAGAAGACCATGGGAGATCATAGTGAACCAATTTCACACCGATGCCCAACGAGATCACGCAGAACCTGACGACAGAGGAGAATTCCAACAGCCCGAGAAGGTTGATGCAGAAGAAGAGCGAACTGAGACGAAAATCCTTAGCTCTGCTGTCACAAAGCTGATGGATGCTATTTCAGCTCATCCAACAAGAAATGTTGTCTTGCGAGATATCCTGCAACAGTTACTTTATTATGGAGCATTCGATGAAGAAGTTGATGTTGCAACTCTTTGGGATGGGTACAAGAAGCATCCCGTTGCTGAATCACTAAATTCTGAAGAAAAACAAGTCCTGTTTGATTTCGTTGTACACGAGATGCTGATGGAGACCATACCTAAATGGAGAGCGCAACAAAAACACTGGGTTCAGTCATTTGATCACAGGCATGATAGCATAATAACCAATTGGTTCCTAGGATTGCAGACGGTAGTGAAGTGGATACAAAATGATCCAGAAATGGCCAAGCAGAAACTCAAAGAAATGGCTGCGTGGTTCACTTCTCAAGGCAACCTACCTTCACAGTCTGTCTCACAAAATTTCACACCGCTCTGGGACCACCTTGGATCCTACAAAACACTTTTCCGTTTTGTCATTGGAAAACTGCCTCACAATCTTGTGAAAGGTATTCTTCTGGAAATTGCTGTTTTGGCCGTACAGCATTCCTTTGACGAGGTCAATGGAAGGGTGTTACCATTCGACCTGTTGTCGTCACTCATGGAGGATCTCATGACAGAAAGTGGACCATGTAATGACCATGAAGAGTTGTCTGTACCGAGTCCTGCATTGCTACACTTGAAACATGGGACACATCTTGAAGTCGGAAACACAACTCATCAAAACTGTGAGTATGCAGCCGTGAAGATATCCGGAGGCAACGGAGAGGAATCAACCTTCGTCAATTGGGTGAAACAGTTACAGGGTATGACAAACGTCTACACAGCAGAACTAGAAGACATAAAACTAGGTCCGTACCCGCTTAATATCCCCGAGAGTTTTGTGCGAATTCTTGTGTCGCACAAAATTGTGTCTTTGGAACTGAGAGGGGTCGAAAGTAACCTGACTTCTCATTTGACGCGAAGTCTTCCAATGTCCACCAAGCGACTTTCTGTAGCTTGCAGTCCGCATCAAGCTGACTGTCCCTACTATTTTCCTGAGAGGGTAAACCTCACCTCTTTGTACTTGGAGTCCTATACTGCAACAATGGTACACCTGTTCAAGGCATTCTTTCCCAATCTGAAAAAGTTGTCCATAATCAACAGACATGAATGGCGCCATACAGACGTAATTGCACTACGTGATGCCCTTGGAAACGGGAGAATTCCCAACCTGCGAGAGCTGAGCATCCGGTTTGGTCACCTCATGGGATTTGGGAAACAGCTAGCTGAAATAATGGCACATCCTACTCTCAGAATTGTTGAGCTTCTAGGAGCAAACCTGAGCTTAGATGATGGCAGCATTCTTTTGAGGAGGATTCAAGAAGGACATCTGGATCACATCTTTACTTTGAATCTTCAGAATAACAAAGCACTCGGTCAAATTCAACAAAAACTCGAGAAAGCATGTGACCTGCATCAAATAACCCTTCAAATATCACCAGAGCAAATCGGAACAACACCGTTACCATTCAGCTTAGAGGGTTTACTTTCCATGCTGAATCCACCCACAACATCCAGAAGAGGAGATGCGAGAAACGGACTCAGCATTGATCTAGGTACAGTCGTAAATACCCTCGCGCCAGTTCTACAAAACGTGAACCACGGCTCTACAAGTGTCAGTGGAATCGCTAATATCGTGTTCGATATTTGGCAGACAGCAAGCACACACCAACCACTAAGTCGAAAGTCGGGTCACAATAATTCTAGGACTCTATCTGGGGGCCACTTGGGTTGCTGGATGTTGTCGACATTTATCCAGGCGGCAACTTCATCAGGAAATCACCATGTTTCACGTGGTCACAATCGTGCATGGCCGTTTCGTCCAAATGCCTCTGCAGTGCGAAGAAGTGAACAAAGCAGACCATCCGGCAACCTAGAGAATTACCAGCCAGGGCAGTCTCAGGAAAACTGTCATCGAACTTGCACGCCAACGACGATAACTACAAACACGAACCAGCCGGTGCCAGTTTTAAACGTTCCTACACCGAATGGTAGAAGTCAAATTGGAGGTCGTGGTTTCGCTCAAGGGCCCATCCGCCCACAACATGGCCCAAATCGCGGTGGATATCAGCGCCTTCCCGTGATGCGGCAGAGTCCAGACCCCGGTGCTCGGGGAAGTGTACTGCAGCGCGGGAGGGGGAGAGGGCGGGGCGGAGGTCTCGTTGAACCCGATCTTGACTAACAAAATTTGCCTGAAAATCACAGATACAAAAGTATCAAAATTACATTTTATCTTTCTGTAAGATAAAGCACGTCATTTTGTATTCCCTTCATGCTTTAACCTTGTAAATCACTATTTCATAACACCAGTCAAATATGCTTTGAGCTGAACTATGCAACCACGATAAAAATATACATAAAATGTCCTTGCTTGTCGTACAATTGATATAACTGGAGAGTATCTGACACATTATTATCTTATCAGAGAAAACGTTTATGACTAATAGTTTATCCTTTATTGGGAAAAGATTCAAACTGAAATAAAATAACACTATTGACAGTGTTTTATAATCTGTGAGAATTTTTCATTAATCAACGTGTAGAAATATTGCACTGAAGGAAAGGGTTACTTCTGTAAGTTTTACCACACTCACACACGATGGAAATTAATCATTAATAAATCCATAAAACAAGCTACACCGACTTGTGCTTTCCACTGATTCGACACCAAATTTTCCGCGAAGCTATCATATCAATCGAGTTTTTTTGGAAATTCACTTTACTAATTAGTCAAATTTGACTAATTAGTAAACTAAATGTGGAATTGTTTTTTTGATTACATAGTTACTAAAACTTGATTAAAACATATAATTTTCTGTTGCTTTTCATCAAACTTTAGTAATCATGCAATCGAAAAATTGATGACACTTGGGAGTTTACTAATTAGTCTAGTTAGACTAATTAGTAAAGCAAATTTCCGAAAAACTTGAATGTGCGACAGGATATTGAAAAATGCTACACAAATGTTGGGTAATTGTGAGTTCTACGTACCAACGATTTTAACTTGGAAACTTTTAATGACACTAAAAGGATATTTTATTTATTGTGTATAGATAAGAGCATAGGGGATATGCCTATCAAAATAACCGATTCCTTATTTATCCCTTTCAGAATTTGTGTACCCAATGAGAGTACATGTATGTAAACATATTGTCTTCACTCAAATGGCTATTTCAAATGAAGGTGAAACTTGCTGATTCCCATCGAAGTGATAAGGAGTCACACAGATCAACAAATACTTTGAGTAGCAACTCTTATGACCAACCTGAACTGCATACGAATATTACTAATGCCCCTTTCAAGACAAATTGTAAATTAAAAGGGAGAGTAATCGCTACCTTCACGAATGGCAAATGTCAAACTTAAATATACAATGCAACACTCGTTGCCATGACCCCAAATCAAATGACGTCACTAGTGACGTCATAATATGCAGGCACCTGGCAAGTTGCCAAGTGTCTGGATTGTGTAAAAATAGGACAAACTCATCACTTAACTACCTGTTGCTCAGGTAGCAATAAATGCTTATTCTTTAGTCAGATACCTTTCAAAATAGTGTAAACATTTTTTCCAAGCACAATGGACACTTGGACACTTTTTGTAACTATCGTATACTTTTCCTATTATTTTTCTTCAGCTTGCAGACGGTGAAACAAGACATTGAATGCGTTGACCCGATCAAAGGACGGTATGTGGTTGTCTACTTAGAGGGTACAGACTACCTCCAGATCTGTGGATTCATGGTCTTTGGAATTGTTCCTGTGGAGGAAGAAGAGGGTAGAGTTATTGAAATGTGTTTCATTTTACAAAGAATTAAATGTTATGTTGCAGAAAATGAAATGGAATTCCATTTACGCAAAATGAAATCAATTTCAGGAGCTGAATCTTCATTTTAACGAAAAGAAACATCGTGAATTTCTATTGTGCGAATGTTTAAAATTAGTAGGTCACAACTGAATATTATTATATGTGTACTTATATTCTTGATTTTGAAATTAGCAAATTCATATTCATAAAATGTACGATTAGGGTTCATGGATTTATGGTGTTCACTACAAAAAATCAATTGTGCAGGTAAGGGAAGATAACTCCCATGAGGTACGGTGTTAAGGTTCTGAAAAGATTTTTGTGTATTGAACACACTCATTTATGAAATTTTACAAATTGATCTTATCAGACTAATTAGGAAATGAATTGCGAAAAGAAACTTCAATTATTAGATTTAAATGGCTCACTCTGCATGTCAAATGTAATATTAATGAGGTAATATTAATATTCAGAGCATTTTCTCTACCTTCTTGCAGAATGTCCCGTACTGATCATCAACACTATGGATAGTATGTACAGTGGAATGTACGTGATGGATATAGAAATGTGTAAGACAAAAAGTACCTTCAAAAATAAACTGAAAGAAAAGGTACTTTTCAAATCCTGAAATGAGAATTTGCTCCTCATGATGGTCAAACTGAAGGTTATACTGTCAACCATGATATATCCAGCCAATTTGAAATTTAAAAATTAAAAAGTCTTCAAGTCACTGATTTTTATTTCTTTTTTGTTTTTTTTGAGAGATGATGAAGATTATTTAAGTTGTGACAAAAGGAGATCTGGTCCCACGACATGTAATGAGCATTATTTTGTCAGTTTCACATATACTAAGGTGTAATACTATGTGAATGATATATTTCAGATACTTGCATATGACAGCAACACTTCTATGTGGGTGTTTACTGACAGGTATGAAAGCATGCATTGACTTCAGCTGTTTCTGAATAAAAGTTCATTCCATATCTATGCATTTGCATTTTGATTGCAGTCATATTGTATGCACAATGTAAATTGTTGTTCCTTTACAGTTGTGCAAATGCATCTGGTGGTGTTGAGGCAACCTCTGCAACCAATGAAGACTACTTGCAAGCTTCTGGTCATCCGAATACCCATTTTGTAAAATGCCTCAGTAAGTAATTATACATATAAAATAAGCCAAGACATCAGACTGGTGTTCATGTCAGATCATGAAATAAATTACTATCAAAAGTTTAAAGCCCCGCAACAATTGAATTAAATGAGTTCAGCATGAAATTCAATTGTTGCAGGCAGTAAACAGTATTAATAAGTAGTAACTTTTCATGATCTGTGTGTACCTTCTTTGTGCCTGGGCTTTTCAGAAAATTTTTAATGGCAAATAAATATTCAAATTCCATTGTTAACATTTCAAACAACTGTTCTAGTCCTCCTTGGATGAAAATCTATGACCAATAGAGAGTCATGCTATGTGTTTTGATTAGACAACATAACTTCTTTTTGTTCCCAAATCATAACAGTTTTGAACCAAAACATCCTCCTCTGGCATGTTAATTACTGTAATCAGTTGTTTCTTTTTTGAAGGTTCCAATTCAAGTGTGACAACAAAGGATTATAGATTGAAACATCTTGAAAGAGAGAATGATGCAAACCATCACACCTGTGTGAAGATCAAAGCTTCCAAATTCTCTAGGAACTTGTCCTCTGTTGCCATAGAAACAACACTTCTTGACATCATAATGACCGAACTACAGGTAACATTTTCGGTCATTAATTTTTGGCTCCATTAGGATTGTTAATAGCATTTGAATTTTCCTTCCATCATATTTTACAGGGATGAGATCAACTTAAGAAGGTTCATTTTGAGCAATGTAATAAAACTGGTTTTTTTTTCAGATCCCATTCATTGCTTGGTATTTGACCAAATTCTTACCCTCTACATTGTCAAAAAAGAAAAGCCTCTTAGAAGATTCACTGCAGGAGATTATTGAATGGCCGAGTGCCATGATTTAAAACATCAGCAAAGAGTGAATTCATACATCTGTCATTTCCTGTTACTGATAAAAGCTCACCATTGAGTACTAATGTGTTAACAAACTTGGTCTGTCAGATGGTTGTTCAGGGTGCAAACTTGAACTGTGCATCTAACTACCAGATGGTTGGACAGTGCTCACTGGATCTGAGTTCAGTAGCTTACCTGGGATACACAGATGGAACAGAGGACCAGATGTTTGTCAATCCAATTTCTCGTTGTGACCTGCTGACATCTGGGGACAATTATTGTGTGTAAGTAAAACAGTTGGAAGTGTAATGATCCATGAACATCTGAAGAAACAGGAAATTGTATTAATTTTCAGAGGTTGAATATGCATCAGTATGTAGCAATATGCGTCAATAGCATTGCATGGAACTTCTGTTGTTCGAAGTTGACATGATTTTTATTCATTTGGGCAGTCAATAGGGAACACCTAATGTATTTGTTTTTGAAGGAGCATGGTCCTAATACCTGTCACAAATCCCCATATTTGGCCTGTGGAGAATGCAAAGAGGGTGGCATCTTCTAGTGTGAAATCCTCATGGAGTGACAAATATATTGGGTGTTTTGTAAGGCTAATGTGATATCGTTATCAAAGTAAAAAAACATTTATAGAAACATTCAAAGTCTTGTTTGTTTGGCAACTTAGACCACAGTGAGTAAATGAGAAAATGCACTTCATTTTAGATCAATGGAAAATCACACTGTAATGTTATTTCCATCATTTACTGGCTATTGTTCAATGAACTGAGTAGATGATGAGTTATGTTGAAGCTGAACCCTCAATTACACATTGAAATGAATAATCTTTTCTCAGATTTGACTGTGAATGTCCAACCAACCACATTGATGGATGCAATAGGTTTATATATTTTGTAGGACCAACATCTACACAGGACCCTTCAAAACCATTTTTTGTCTGCGAAATTCAAGCTCAAATGTTTGTCATTGAGGAAAATGGATATTCACTGGAATGGGTACAGTTGCATCAAGAAAAACTGGATGAACTTCATCTACAGGGTACGTTGTTTAATGCAATAATATAAAGAATCTCTTGAAGGTTACTCATACTTTGTGATTCAATAGAACATTTTTCCTAATTTGTCTTTTGCTGGGTCTGTCAGATCTGACAGATTTGGTAGGCTTGGTTAATTTATCAAATTTAAAAAAGTACTGTTTATTATAAATCATAACTAAATAAATAATAATTATGATGTTTAATCCAACTGCAATTACAAGCAACATTCAACCTACTTAGTATCAATTATGATATCTACCAAATCAATTTGGAAAAACCTCAAACAACTTGCCAATTGTAGTCTGTCATGTTCACACAAAGTTGTTACAGCTGATGTTGATGATTGTGAAATTGTCAAAAAGCTTCAAATCTCCCAGTCCATGTTTGCATATGCAAGAAGCTACTCTATTGGTAGCCAACTAAAATATGAATCTTAAGCCGAGGGAAAAAAGAACAAAGTGAACATGATTATTCACACCACTCCCATACCACTTTACTCCTTTGAGCAGATGGAATCAGGTCAAAATAAAAATGGTTATATGAAAACATCTCCTAACTGTTGCTGAATGGAGTGAGGAAAAGGGAAATTTGAGGTCTTAGACCCTCTAATGCATTGCAATTCAAATTGTTTGTCAGTAAATCTGTCATTTTTACTATTAAAGGTGAAGTGTGTGATAACATGTAAGTTAATGGATAAAAGTTCATCAGCTAAAACAAACTATTGCAGCAGCACCTGACAGGCCTTGTGCATTTGTATTCTGATGGAAAAGCTTATCAATGATAATAACAGGATGACATCATTACATGCCATAATCTTAGTTTTGTTTTATTTGTGACTGTATCATAAAAAGAAGAAAAGAAGAAGGTTAAGTTTGCTGTGATGCTTTCACAGAAGTAAAGTTTGTTCCTGCAAGCCTGCTTTTTTCACTTCCACCTTGGCATTATTCGGTTTATCAGTGTAATCTGGTATTTTGAATATTTCAATAGATCTATATTTTAAATATTCAGGTTTTCCGTCGAGTTGCAAACAACTAAAGGAATGGCAACAATACTACAGATCGGGAACGTACACCTTACAAGTACCAGGTTAGTTATTTTATATTCATATCTCGACCTTCTGTTTCTAGTTGCAACTGGCTCGGTACCAGCTCGCAAGCTTTTTTTTTAGATTGTTATCAAAAGGAAGACGATTTCCTGAGCTGGTCTGGAAAATTATCATTATGTAATGTTAATACATTCTGTACGAATGTCAGAGCCCAGTGAGCTTTATTGTGATATGGAGACATCTGGTGGTGCTTTTACACTCGTCTACAGCTATGGTTTTACCAGTCATGAATCTTTTGACTTGACTTCTAATCGAGTCACTCCTATACCAAACTGGTTCAATGGTATGTTTACATACTTGAGAATCCATCCTCAAAGTTTTATTGATATGTTAACTTACTGATGCATATTCAAAATTAATACAATTTCCTGTTTCTTCAGACGTTCATGGATCATTACACTTCCAACTGGTTTACTTACACACAATAATTGTCCCCAGATGTCAGCAGGTCACAACGAGAAATCGGACTGACAAAACATCTGGTCCTCTGTTTCATCAGTGTATCCCAGGTAAGCTACTGAACTCAGATCCGGTGAGCACTGTCCAACCGTCTGGTAGTTAGATGCACAGTTCAAGTTTACGCCGTGAACAACCATCTGAAAGACCAAGTTTGTTAACACATTAGTGTTCAATGGTGAGCTTTATCGGTAACAGGAAATGACAGACGTATGAATTCCCTCTTTGCTGATGTTTTAAATCATAGCACTGGGCCACATTCGATAATTTCCTGCAGTGAATCTTCTAAGAGGCTTTTCTTTTTTTGACAATGTAGAGGGTAAGAATTTGATCAAATACCAAGCAATGAAGGGCATCTGAAAAAAATCCCAGTTTGATTACGTTGCTCTAAATGAACCTATTGTGTATTCATATACTTCTTAAGTTGATCTCATCCCTGTAAAAATACGATGGAAGGAAAATTCAATTGCTACAAACAACTTTTACAAACCTAATGTAGCCAAAAATTAATGACCGAAAACGTTACCTGTAGTTTGGTCATTTTGATGTCCACAAGTGTTGTTTCTATGGCAACAGAGGACGAGTTCCTAGAGAATTCGGAAGCTTTGATCTTCACACAGGTGTGATGGTTTGCATCAAACACCTTATTGTTCTCTCCTTCAAGATGTTTCAATCTATAATCCTTTGTTGTCACGCTTGAAGTGGAACCTTAAAAAAAGAAACAACTGATTACAGTAATTTACACGCCAGAGGAAGACGTTTTGGTTCAAAACTGTTATGATTTGGGAACAAAAAGAAGTTATGTTGTCTAATCGAAACACATAGCATGAATCTCTATAGGTCATAGATTTTCATCCAGGGAGGACTAGAACAGTTGTTCGAAATGTTAACAATGGAATATGAATATTTATTCGCCATTCAAAATTTTCTGAAAAGCCCAGGCACAAAGAAAGTACACACAGATCATGAAATTACTATTTACTATTACTGTTTACTGCCCGCAACAATTGAATTTCATGCTGAACTCATTTAATTCAATTGTTGCGGGGCTTTAAACTTTTGATAGTAATTTCATGATCTGACACGAACACCAGTCTGATGTCTTGGCTTATTTCATATGTATAATTACTTACTGAGGCATTTTACAAAATGGGTATTCGGATGAACAGAAGCTTGCAAGTAGTCTTCATTGGTTGCAGAGGTTGCCTCCACACCACCAGATGCATTTGCACAACTGTAAAGGAACAACAATTTATATTGTGCATACAATATGACTGCAATCAAAACGCAAATGCATAGATATGGAACGAACTTTTATTCAGAAACGGCTGAAGTGAATTCATGCTTTCATACCTGTCAGTAAACACCCACATAGAAGTGTTGCTGTCATACGCAAGTATCTGAAATATATCATTCACATAGTATTACACCTTAGTATATGTGAAACTGACAAAATAATGATTGATTGATTGATATTTATTCGTTCTTTGTACGTAATTTTACAAGACATGGGTAATAACGAGAGATTATTTTACAAAGAACAGGTGATCGATGGAACCTCACGGTTGTTCTGACTGATCAGTTTGGTTGCCTTCTTACAATTTTAAATTCTTGCATATCTAATAATTTTAACACAAAATAAAACTGAGATAATGTACAAAAGTTAGGATGCTAAATAATTTTTAAACATTCACATATTCGGCTTATTATAATCTATACTGGTCCGATTAGAACTTATCATGAAATATTTCGAACTTTTACTGATTGACGTTTGGGT
>JBCAUI010500718.1:0-13338 GCA_038406195.1 Haplosyllis anthogorgicola | reverse complement strand
CATACATACATACATACATACATACATACATACATACATACATACATACATACATACATACATACATACATACAAATGTATATGATATAAGAGGTTATGTTTCATGTCTACAGATTTATCGTTTAGCAGATTTTTATAGGACAGTCATGGGATAACTTAATTGCTTTTCTTGATTATGATATTTTCCCAAACACTACACCAATTCTGAAAACTACTTTCATTAATTTACACCGTTGCCTATGAATACAATACCAGGGCAGTCATAAAATATAGAATAATAGAAGAGTAATGAAACCATAGTCATTTTACAAATTGCAATATCAAATGGTATTTCGGAAACATCACAACAAGACAAAAAAGGTAAGTGCATTTTGGTAATTAGAAATTAACATTTGCAATTATTGCTCTCTATTGTTTCAAACGATGTAATTTATTGTTTGCTGTCAAATCTACAAAAGATTAATACATAAATTATTGAGTTGCCATTGAAGTAAGACTGATTAGAGGTTGATTGAACGTACAATTTGGTGTGTAGTCACCAGTTTGATGGTGTTGTCCTTCCTAATTTGGATATTTTTGTTAAATTTAGTCAGATGATAAAGTCTAGTTGCTACAAACTTTTGAACACAATTTCGGGACGTGCAGTGCAGAAAATCCATGCTATTGATGTCGCACTACTTTCAAACAATGACAATAATAAGGATTTAGTTGGTACTTGTTTGATTTAAAGTGAATCTCCACAAAACTTACTGCTTTATTGACATATTTATTTCAGTACACAAAACTTTAACATAGTACTTTATGGGGGCTCCCTTTTTACCATTTTGTACACAATTTATACGATCTTTGTGTCATGTTACGATGTTACCCTCGTTCAACATATTTAGCCCAAACGAATCTGGGGATTGTTTGTAATAACAAAGGCTCATAATAATGTACCTATAGTGGTAAGAATTAACAAAAATGTTAAAAAGACAAAATAGCCATCGGGGAATTTGGGGTATATTAATTGTGCTTTACGTAATAGACTGAAATTGTCATTTCTACCTGGTAGCTTTATGTAAAGGAGCCGTACAGAGGAGAATCTCATACAGAAATGAAGATTTCAGAGCATTTTCACTTCAAAGACTCTTTACTGTTACTAGATATTATAAGAACGTTTGGAAATCGGTTGGAGTATTATTCCAAAAGATCTGAAATAATTTGGTTGATTTTAAATTATCATTACAGGCAAAACTTCTGTGTTGAATATTCACGCATTGCCTTTGTCGCTGCTCGCGTGTGTAAACGCAGTCTCCGTTTTCGTTTAATGTGAACTTTAATTAACGCAGCGATGTTAAACTCTCAATTTTCACGGTTGGTAGATTGCCAGTGAAGGAAGTAATTTGTTCAGACAACTTCGGTAGAAATAACAGGACGTCCCGCATAACATCAATATAATACCTTGTCACCAGGGTGAACACATTGATCATAGAAAGATCTACCTGTTCATTCTATTGATAAGGGACATGATAATTCATTTCTACAGCCATACATTACATATTCAACATGGCGTTTAATTGTTTTCATGCCTTCTAGTATTTATGACTTATTTATGTGCCTACGCGAAAAAGAAATGATGCGTACTTTTTCTACGAAACACGATTTACGGCCAGCTGAGCGAAATACATGAAACGAAATTTAAGTATATAATTTTTGAAACAATAGATACTCATGTTGTACCCCTTCTTGCACTTCATCCGAAGGTTGGATATAAGCTGTATTTACACCTTCGTTATGATCGCTCTTGTGAACAACCGGTGGTATCTACGTATGTAAAGATCAAACATATTAAACCTGAGCACTTTACACGGAATTTTTGGCTATTAGGGGATAAACGGGTTGGTAAGTGCACCTCAAAAATGATAGAAATATGACTACATCTGGTGTTTTTTTTGTTGTTTTGTTTTTTAAATTCGCATACTTATTTTATATCGTTGGCAATTTACATCTTACGCACAAGTAGCCATGGTGCATCCGTATCTTATTGATCCTATTGTTTCTAAATGGAATCAGGTTACGTTTTGCAAGATCTAGATATGTGTAAACACTATGATTAGTTGAATGTGTTCATAATAATACATCTCAAACTGCTCGAGAACGGCGTTAGGCTCACTTGTCGCAAATATATTTGATGAGCTTTACTGAATAAAAGAGAAAAAGTGAACAAACAAGAAAGCTCAATCTACCTCCAAGCAAATCTCACTTCAGTCTAAATTACAGTTTGCGCCTGTATATTTGGAAGGGATACAGGTAATCCAACTGGATGATTTTACGCTTTGATTGCAATTATGGACTTTAAATGCATGGTTTATTTTATTCTCTGTGATAATGACATATGATCAATAATAATTGTTATTTCCATATTAAAGTTGTTGGTAGCAGCCGTAATAACTATCGTTCTTTGGATAATTTATTTCAATTATTTCCTTTTTTCAGATTGATAGGCAGAGTTTCAACAGGACATCAACCAACTAGACAAAGTACAAAGGTAGTTTTAAGAGTATCCGTAGATCTTTGACTAAATATGGCTGATACTCAGGAACCTCAAGTGGAATATGACAATGATGACAGTGGACAGGAAAAGAAAGGAAGGGGAGACTGTTGCAAAAAGTTCCTCAAGTTCTTGTTCTCCCATATCGGATTATGCGGGATGGTTGTTGCGTACTCAGTGGCTGGAGGGTTTATCTTTCAACATTTAGAAGAGACAAATGAAAAACAAGAATGTGTGAAGAAGATGGAGAAATATAATCCGATGGAGAATGAGACCACCTTCAAACTGTGGGAGATCGCTCAAGTATTTGTTCCCGAGTACAATATGGATGTAGAGATTGGACCAAATGCTCTGAGTGAAATCGAGTCAATCTTGAAAAAGTTCAGAACGGATGTGCTGGAGTTGAGCTACGACGGCAAGAACTGTACAATCATGGGGGAAACCGGCGGCCCCGGGTATCAGTGGTCGTTCCCAGGAGCCTTGCTCTTCTCTGTTACAGTGATCACAACAATCGGTGAGTCCAATTAAAGATATTCAATACGTTCCGGGAGGTACGCGAACTCTTTGGTACAGACTGATGTCCTGGCGTTTGGAAGTTTTTTGCACAGAATCGGCAAAGTTTACGGAGCCAAATTCTGGACAAAAGGCGAAAAATTGAGGACATTATCTGACTTAATTTATATCTCTCCAATTTGTTACCCAGAACTGGACAGTTGTATCAATTGACACATTAACACAAATATAATTTAGAGCTTGATGGCCACGTGTACCTGAACATTTTTTCTTTTTTATTTGCTGTTTAGGTTTACACTGTGACTGTTTGAATATATGGTCCATCTAACGCAAACCACTCCTTATTCGCAAGAATTATTTTAATGTGGGTTCGCATTGTTCCAGAAATGGTAAATTTCATCCCATGAATACAAGCATTCGTATTTACCACAAGGTTCTCAGGAGATTTCTCACCATGTGACTTGCAACATATAAGGGACCAACAAAAGAAAAAATCGTAGAAATCCAATAACACTATCCTAAAACCCTTTGAGAGAACATGGAAGAAATTGAATGTAGCTTTCTTTGTCAAACTTATTATAAAACAAGAGAGCCCTCGAATCAGGGGCCCACGTCCCACTCTTTGGTACATCATTAAAACAAAGAAACTAGTTAAATGTAAACTTGACTTTCATAAGACCTTTATCTTCATGACCTTGACCTAGACATTGACCTTAAACGTCGACAATGAGGCAAAATAGCTATAAATACTTCCAAAATTTTACTCTGAGCTTTTAACTTGCTATTCAAACTTGACTAAGATAATATTATGGTATTCCCATACACCAAAAGTGAGTTTACTTAGTCAAGACATTCAAAAGCCCGAGCAGACAGATTGACAGGCATACAGATGGACACGACCGAAATCATTACATATCCGCATATGTAATGAAATAGGCATTCAAAGTAAAGTAAAAATTCTCATAGTATATTGTACAGTAATGTGTGAACAGTTTGGGTCTTCACAGAAAAGCTGAAGCCGTCAAGTAGCGCTTCAATGTCTGTTTTTCTCAATCCGACGTTCTGAAAAACTTTGAAGATATATTTCCATTGATCGGTTATTTTATGGTGATACAGACTTCAGCAATGTAAGATTATCATCCCTAGGAATGCTATTCTTATGTCATTTATGAGTTCTTGTAAATTCAACAAGTGCATGAGTGGATTTCTTGTTGGATGAGGCCCCGAGCTCTTAAATGGTTTGAAAAGAGTTAAAAGCTAGGAGGGCGTATTCGCGCGGTGGGTCTTAAATTCGCAAATTTAATGTGTATAATTTCTCACAAAACATCAGTGGCGGATCCAGGATTTGGTCAAGGGGGTCCCAACTTGTCAAGTGCCGATATTTGCTAGCAGAACAAAACGAAGTTGTGCTAGCGCAGCAATTAAAGGCGTGGGGCTTGGGGCCCACCCTAAGGTCCAAGAAGCCCTAGGGATTTTAATTAACAAATGCATTCTTCTCTGTTGGGGAGATGGTCTTTCATTTAAGATACAGTAAGGTCTAGTTGTGTACCTTTTTGATATGGCTTATAAATTTACACAGTTGTACATTACTTCAGGGATTTGTTAGTTCTTTAGTGCGAAGTTTAAAATTTATTGCTAAAACTGTTTTAATAGTTGTAACATCTTTTATTGATACAAAATGTGGCAATGTAAAACCCTCATGTATTAAAGATAAGTGTATCTTTTAAAGCCAATGGACTTTTATTTCGGTGATTCCCCCAAATGGAAGCTCATGGGCTTGGAATATGGGGGGGGGGCGGCGGGATTAGTTTCAGGATTTTCCGGTACGATTTTACGTTTAATTTTTAAATGCTACCAGGGCAGTAATACAGGCCCTTCAATTCCCAAAATGTACTTTCAAAACGTACATTAAAGTCACCTAGATTACCATTTTGTATATAACTTGTACACACTTCAATTGAGAAGGAGTCGTCAAGTGTTTTATTGTAACCAGTAGGTATTGTTAATTGTTACTTAATCCTTGACAAAAAAACCCCAGCTTTGACGATGCCGTGCAGCTTCAGAGAAATTTCGCCATCGAACAGCCGTGTGTGAAGGAATGGCTGGTTTTCCCGAAAAGTTACAAGAACTTGTTTTATTCTTTATCATTATTTTTTCATCGTTTAAATCTTGGCTAAAATCTTACTTGGCCAATCCCTGGAATGTGATTAGAATATTTTCTGTCTTCTTTCACTTACCTTACATCTGATGTAAACTTTAGATTATCGGTTCCCTTTCATTTTGATGACAGGAACCACTGTTTTTGTACTTTTATCTCACGGTACAGTTAACAGTGTTGTGGTCATTCTGTGCGACAAATTGACACCTCTTTTTTTCCGTATTCATCGTGCACGGTGTCGATTCCCAGGCGAATTCAAACTTATTTAGCTCTGAGTTTAATGTGAATTAATCAAAAACTTATATAAAATACTGAAAGAAATTAGCAATGTTTAAGTTACCCTTTTTTCACTGTACACGACGGTGGTGAAATGATAAACTACGGGCTAAAAATTGCTTATGTTTCAAAGGAATCCCTTTTAAATCAAGTAAATGCACTGTTTTATTTAACCCTCTCTGACATAGTTTTTTAAACTGAATGAGTCATTTTTAACATTTTTGATAGATCTATTCTCATAGAGGATTCACGATATATTCATCACTTCATCCATCAGAATACAAGCTATACATTATCCCGGTATTTTTGCAAAACTGAAATATCTCAGTTATTTCAAGCTGATGATACAAAGAATGTAAACTAAAATTGTTGAATTTTACATTACTTTACTGTGATTAAGTTCAAAGAGGTCGAAACAATAGCATTGAATTTATATGATTAACAAACTTAGTTATGCTTACATATGGAGTGAATCAGTGATTTACATTTTTACTGATAAAATCAATGCTGTTTTGTTCAACTAATTTGACTTAAAGATAATGTGCTTTGGTTTGTGTTATTTGTATTATTTACTGCAATCAACAAGACAGAACATTGAAAAAATACATGGATAACGTACATTTTGTATTGCAATGCGTGATGTGTGATGTCCACATCGTCAATGTTATACAAGTGAATACGTGCTCAGGTTTTCAATTTGCTGTTAAGGTGTTTTCTTAAAATTAAATCAATCATTTCAAAGAGAACATGTCAATACGCAGCTGAGGTTTAGCTTGGAGGCAGAAATCAATCTAGTATCAGAACTGTGGTTTTGACGATGATCGATTGTCATCGAGAATTGCCAGAAAAATCGGAATGAACGGATCGCGTTGAATTCTTTCCAAGCAAATTGTGCACGTTGAAAGGTAGTTAATTTTTGATTGTTTATTAGACATATTAAATCCTTAAATATATATAAGATATATAAGATCTAACAAATTATTTCAGCACTCTCACCCCTTACATTATCGATTAACAAACACTTCGGTAATCATATCATGATGATTACGAACTCTACAATTCACCTCTTTCAGATTCCGGTCACACAGTTGAGGCAGTCACACTTCATAAGTTGTTGGCTGGATCAACCCAGTGTTGTTACCTATTATGAGCATTTCTTTCGATAGTTTTCAAGTGATGTTGAGATTTTTGCGAACTGTTTTGCAAATTGTTTTGCTCGCATTCTGTACTCCAAAGAATGGTAAAAGAAGCAGTATTGTTGCTATTTGATGCAAAATACTATAATATTTTCATAACAAGTTGGGGAATTAGAGGACTGTCGTGTTCCCTTTGTGAACTGCAAGATGTCAGCAAGATACGACGATTACGAAGGCAAAGCAAAATCAGGCAATTGTTGTAAAACGTTTACGAAATTTCTGTTATCCCGTGTTGGAATATCTATCATGGTTGTCTTATATTCCGTTGCTGGGGGTTTCATCTTTCAGTTTTTGGAAAAAACCAATGAAAAACAGGAATGTATTAAGAACATGGAGGATTACAATGAGCTAGAAGATCTCGTTAAACTGAAAATGTGGAATATCTCCTTAGCATCTAAAGGAGATAAGGACGATATTGATGCTATGAAGGAAGCACTCGATGAGTTCCGAAATTCTTTGGCGGATTTTAGAGACAAGGTTTTAGTTATCGACTACAACGGAACCGACTGCAAGAACATGGGAGAAGATGGAGGACCAGGATACCAATGGTCGTATCCCATGGCGGTCCAGTTCTCTGTCACTGTTATCACAACCATAGGTAGGCCTAATTTTCAGTTTTTACAGGACTTACTTCAGTTAAAATTCACCGTAAAATATTTCCAACACAAAAATGTTCAATCAGGGGAAAACATTTGTAGATAGTCATGTTTTCGTTTGGTGCTCTGCACAATACCTTCGGCTGAATAGAAGTCACTCGTGCGCTTGGAACAATGCATGGTGATTGTTCTGTGCAACAGGATTTCATAGATTTTATAATAAGCAATTGTCTCGTTTTTTTTCTACTGCCATTCACGTGTTTCCCGAGCGGTCTTACAACCGCTGTGATAAATCAACTGCACCGATTACCAGCGATTACCGCAAAACATTATCAATAGGGACCTAAGGCATGCCTTTGATTGGTAACTATAAAAAAATTGAAATGCTTGAAGTAGTACTATTGAGGGATTGTGCGAGACTCCATCATATGTCAAGATTTGCTTCCGGCACTGCATGCATCACATAGTAAATGAAGTGTAAAGCACTTGGTTGTTTGCCCAAGTTTAAATTTCGAGGTAAAAACAGTGTCTAAATGTTAAATCAATTGCATCGAATGGAAAGCTCAATATGCAGCTGTAGTTACTGGCGTAGTATGTTACTGAAGCAATTTTTAGATTCACACGGCCCATGACCGTCACGCTATGTGTGCTTTGATGGGCTCATCAAGCCAATAACACCCTACAATTCACTATGAATTTTTAAGGGACTCTGGATGATAATTTTCAGCTTCAGTTTGGTGAAATAGTCGCGCAATCAATATTTGTATATTGTATTGTGTTGTATTTAGTTTGTGACACGGAAATAAATCAAAAGGTTTCCAGATTCAGAGAGGACATCCTCACAGGACACTTGTAAACCAAATCAAATTAGAATCATACAATGGCGATTGCACAGTCAACAAGACGTGCCGACGACGAAGAGGATCAGGGGGACCGTGGTTCGGCCAACTGCTGTAAAACCTTCACTAAATTTCTCTTGTCCCATATCGGAATATGTATGATTGTTATTCTATATTCTGTGGCTGGAGGATTTATTTTCCTACATTTGGAAGAGACGAATGAAAAGCAGGAATGCATTAAGAAAATGGAGAAATACGGCGAGATGCATATCAAAACAAAGGTGGAGTTATGGGATGTAGCAAAGGCATATGTGAAGCAATATAACGCGGATACCCAAGACCCTGAGACTGAACAGATGGCTCTTGCAGAGTTCAGAATCCATCTGAGGCAGTTCAGGAGTAACACTCTGGAACTAGACTATGATGGAAAGAATTGTTACAAAATGGGGGAGACTGACGGGCCTGGGTACCAGTGGTCGTTTCCTGGAGCTCTGTTGTTCTCCGTCACCGTTATCACAACTATCGGTAACCACATTTAACCACCTTCTGGTCCCGTAACTAAGTTCTGGGACCAAACTAACATTGATCATATTCTGTAAAAGCGTACGAGTCTGCTTCTTATTGTAGCACAGGTTTCTTTCATTTGTCTAGTTACGAGAATATTTGAATGATGTGTTTGTGATTTCCAGAGGGGTTGTGTTTGTGATTTCCAGAGGGGTTGATAAGTTTTCTGTGTTTTGCTCTCTAATTTTTACTCTTTGTCGTCTAAATATGGTTATGGTTATGGTTATGGTTATCAGATTTATATAGCGCCTCTCCACAGATTTTCTCATCATACCAGAAGCACTTTACAACATTCACTTGTGCAAGGCCTTTCAGTGTTGTCATTCCTTTATGAGAAGGAGCCACCTCCTCCCAGATCAACTCCCTGGGGAGCATTCAGGTGACATATGGCAGCTATATTGGCATTTCTGCTTCAGCACGTCAACCTGTGGAAACACACATCGTTTCTGCATTCGCCTTGTCGCACACTCCTCTCACCTTTTTTTGGTCACCTTGGTAGAAGTATGGTGGTTGGGCATGTTCCGACAGTCCACACATGTTCTTTTATGTGCACAAATCATACAGGCATGATAGTACACACTGCAGCCTTTTTTAAGTAGTTGCAGACCATTCTGAGCAATGTGGAGTTAATTTCTTGCTCAAGGAAATTATTTTGTCATTAAGTGGCACCACCGGGACTCGAACCCACAACGTGTGTGTATTCAAAGTCCCACGCGGTAACCATTTGGCCACGGCACCTCAACAGGAGGTAAACAACTCTCTTTACAAGATATTGATAAAGAATGATCATAAATATGTGTTAAACCAGAAATTGCATAATTAATTTTGTCTCAAAAAGCGGCGATGCCTTAATTTGAGAGGGTGCCGCAATTCGGGTTCTCGGATGAGTTCTTGGCTGGGAAGTTTAAAGTTGCAAACCGCAATTGAGTAAATTACCCTGAACTTTATGAACGGTATTTGCAGGTTCGATCGATACTTCACATTTGTGCATATGAATGTTACAGATGATGCAACCCTTATGCTCATCACGTACTTTCTCTTCATATTTCCAATACAAATGTAAGTATAAATGCAATTGTTCAATATTTTGGGTGACAAACAAATAAAAGATAATATCATATCCGAGTATTTTGGGGGGTTTTTTGCGGCCGATAAAAACCTAGAATAGATGTTGTAATTATAATGCACAAAATGTCAATCAAGAATTAATACTAAATCTGTATGCGTCCTCCAACGAAAAATCCCGGATTTGTGTATGCATGCATGTACGTGTGCGCGCGCGTGCGTGCGTGCGTGCGTGTGTCTAAATTTAGTGCTACTTGCAGATATCGTGTCATTTGGATGTTGTGGAAACGATCGAGTGCGGACTACGATAGATGGTCGCTTATCCTTTATTGGTTGTCGTAAGTCTCTTTTCTATTTTTGTATTCGCCGGTAATGCAAAAATCTTGTCAAAGCAAACAGGAACTCAGGACTATCGAAACCAAATTTAGGAATGCACGATACAAATAGCAATGAAAAAATTAGATGAAGAGATTTCAAGAAAAATTGATGGATTGAAAACATCCGTTTGGGTTATTTTCTAGCTCATTTTTTCCGCTTTGTGGACCACGTCCATCATTGAGGTAGACCATGCTTTAAGCCACTGGTACTCCTATTTTGGCTGACGGCGGATCATAAAATCATTGATTATTATTTATCTGAATGTCTTGTATGACTGCACTAGAACCTAGTGGCTGGCTGCGTAAAAGCCCAGTAGTCAGCAAATTTCCCCTTGTGTTAACCCACACATTTGTTTGTTGTGCTGTCTATTATCTTCATGTTTATTTTTTGCTTTTGCTCAGATCGGTGAGTTTTCTTCTGTGCTACATGCAGACAACAAGAAGAGACTATCTTTCCTTGAATTCACCAACACCAGTGTTGATGATAGCCTGCACCTTCTTCCTGGCTGTGTACGTCGCATTTCATCCACATAAGGTAATAATCTGCATTGTGTGAAAGAGGACGGGAGGGGAGGGGTGTGGTGGTGAGTGTGTGTGTGTGTGTGTGTGGGGGGGTGGTTTGCATGGTAGGCTGCTGCTTGGTCCATGCTTTTATAATGGTAAATGCTGTGATCGATTTTATCGTTCACATAAACGGTCGATTTTTAAACCTCCTGGCCATTTAAAATAAAAGCCATCGATGGTTTGAAGGGCGGGGAGGCAGGTTCGGTTGTAGAAATGCACTGTTGATTGTCTGTTAGTTACTGCAGTCCAACTCCTGCATTGGGCACTCTGGCTCATTAGTCTACCATGCATTAGCGATGATAGAATACATCGATGAGTAAAGTAAAACGTTTGGATGCTAAAATTTGTGCGATAAAGTGACTTCATGGAAGGGGCAGTGGATCCTCACCCCTGTATAGGAGTGACAAGTGGGTTGGCCGGCGAACTTCTTCTCTGGCGTAACTGGCAGACAGATACCCACTCTTCAGATTTAACACGGGTGAATTGACTGGTTAGATCCTTTACTGTGATGATTGGTCGGGCAAAACGGGATAGGCTACTTTGCCTGGCAGGAAATGGATTCTCGTTTCTGTAGTTGTGTTCAATATGCTTTCAGATGGAAGTGCTGTGTGATATCTGGCTCTCCCTGAACGTGCTCACAACAATCTCACTACTGATCTCCATAGTCAATATACCGGATTTACAGGCTTATTTAGGTGTGATATTGTTAAGCTGGAACATCTTAAAGGCGTTTTTGAAAAATTTTGGATTGTCCCTCTGGTATATCTACTCTGTACCTGTGAAATCGACTAACATGGACGAGACAATAGATCATAGGATTGGGGCTGGTGACCAAAACATTGATGAAGTTCAGAATGCACCTTCTAAAAGTGAAGATGGTATGTTGGATGCTGATCAGAATGAAGAAATGAAAGACTATGATCAGAATAAAACTGAGAAGGGAGACAGGCGTGACACAGAAGGTAAAGACATTGAAACGATTCCTACAATGAATTATAACCATCAATATAACAAGAATGCAACCAACGGTAACAAAACAGTGGTTTTTTTATGAGGGAGAAATAGAAACACAGCTTCCCGCACTACATTAGTTTTCAATAGAAAACCCTATCTACGACTGGCTAATCACCAAACAATTGATCAAAATAATGCACACCTCTAAAAGTAAGTCCTGTGAACACATGACACAAAGGGCATTTCACTGCATTACATTTATACTTCTGTTTGTAGAGATGCTGAAGACTTTAGTCGGTTCAACTTCATCCAAGATTCTGTGGGGAATATTCTCCGTACTGTCCTCTGTGCAAGTCTATCTGTATTACAACCGAAATGTAGAGCCCAGATGTTGGGATAAGTAAGTTGGAAGTACACACAAAAGCTACAAATTATTGAAGTCAATATGGCTCCAGTATTTTCTGTTGTCAGTATTCTTAGTATTGACACTTTTTATTACTATTTCAGGTACTATGGCCGTTGGTACCAATGTACCAGGCACTTTATTGAAGATACTGAAGACGGAGTTCTAATCATCTTCGTGATTTTCCTTTGCATCACATGCCCATTACAGGTGTAAGTATTAAGCACACAAACCCAGCATTTCCCACAGGGAACCCCTACGTCGCAAAATACTGTAGTCTACACATTCAAGAATGCCGTTCAGTCGAAGGCTCACTGCCCACTGAAGCATTAAACATACAGGAATTCACGAGGAAACAAAAAAATAACATTCAAATGACCTTGACTTTCAAATGACCTTTACCTATATTGTGATCTTGACCTTGCGTACATACTGTTCACAAACATTAGAATAAACGATATTGGCAATTTTTTATTGTCGTGTCCTTCTACTTGACTCACTGACCCCGGTAATCAAATGTGGCCTAGATATCATGCAGATGAATACCACCATTATGCAGATGAATAGCACCATGTCAAAAATGAAGTTTCTATAACAAACAGTGCAAAAGTAATTGGCATGGAGAGGAATGGTAGAGGGATGCACAGTGACCAAGTAAGGGAATAAAGGGCACAGAGGTAGTGCGATGTAGTATTATTTCTGAATACATACACCGGTACGTATGTATTTTCTTTTTCAGTTACCGCCTTTTGAAGATTTTGTACAAAAGATCGAGTGCGGATTATGACCGATGGTCATTCATCCGACATTTACTCATGTAAGTTTTCAAACAAATTTTTGGCTCATTTGGCATACTTGTTTTTTTGTTTTTTGTTTTGCATAGTTGTCGTCGTCGGTGTTGTCATCATCGGCGTTGTCGTCGGCATTGTCTGTGCACACTTGCCCTGAGCACACGGCTGATCATAGAGACTTCATATCTTTCTCACATATGCACACATATCCCTTCTCAATGCCTACCAGAAATTATGTTGCTATGACCCTTATTCTCAAATTGGCAGCCATATTTGTTATTTTCTTTGAACCTTACTCCTGGCTGTACAGTTAACGATACAGCTTCCATATTTGTTAAATAATCGACTTTAAACAATTTGTAGTCTTGCTACCACAATGGAAGATTCCAACATTTTGTTTACCTTAACCACGTGCACAGATAAAGGTGACGCCATAAACGTCTTTATGACGTTATCCGTGGATACGGTTGTTATGACGTTATTTAATTGCACCTTCTCCCGGGCTTCTC
>JBCAUI010500707.1:0-13340 GCA_038406195.1 Haplosyllis anthogorgicola | reverse complement strand
CTGAGCACAGCCTTTACCTGTGCCAGATTAACCAGGGAGGTATGTTGAGCACACCTAGAACCCGTGCTGGTTTATCCAGGGAGGTAGGTTTTGAAAGAAGTCAACTGAGCACGGGGCACCGGTGTCTTTCATATCACACATAGACTCCCTGCTTATCTGGTTTGGTACAGAAGCATTTCTTCCACGGGAAACGTGTCATATTTATGCTGAAGAAGGGCAAGCCAGGGCCATAAAAATAAAGTAATTGTCCATAAGAATTCAATGAAAATGTTTTCTTTTCCAATACTCAAGGGAAATAGAAATTTTGGTAATATCTTTAAAGGTGAAGAAAGTAGGATAATATTTTTGAAATTGTGAAAACATAATCAATTTTTTGTATGAATCTGTGAATTTTTATTGTAAAGTAAATCAAATTTACTAAAGAGGAATAACCTAAAAAATACTAGTAATTTCTGGAGATCATGATTTCGCCCCAGTCGGTTTGTCCCATTAGCATTTAGAAGATACTTTTTTTTTTATAATTTTCAGTTGAAGATTATTCGTTCTGTTACACAGTGCAAAAATTGTTAAGTAATCCATCCAAATCCAGATTTACAATGAGTAATTTTTGGCAAGAAAAAAGACTTTGCACGTTACAAAAAATGGAAAAATACAATCTACTAGACGCTGGAGTGTGACAATTTTAACTGCATTTCTTCCAATACAAATTAAACACTTTGTTCATAAATTCTTTTTATAAATATAATATAAATTAAACGACACTCTTGTTTGCACATACCCACAATTTATGACCTTAAATAACATTAGAGTCGAATACAACTAAATTCCATTACGGTTTTTGAGTTCGTTTAATAATTACACTTCAATGAGAAATAGAAGTGTGCAATTAAACTTTGAAGAGATCTAATTCAGACCATAAATGTCCAAAAACATAATGAAGAGCTTTACTTAGGAGACACTTCTCTGTGGAATTATCCGCCACTTGAACTTTTAATTTCCCAATAGCGATTTAACGGAAATAAGACGCTTTTAAATGATTGTGAAAATAGTCAAAATAATCATCCTTGCCAAAACAAGTTTCAAATAACAGTGTTTGGTAGAAAATAAATTATGTTTTTGTTTTGTACACTGGGCATTTTTGTCCGTTAGCCAGCAGTTCTCTTAGATCAGGAATGAAAATGGTCAATAGTGGCCTCCTAAAATGTCTATCAATTTGGAAATGGTTGAAAACAAAAGAATTTCATGCCGTGCCTTTGATGTTCATTAAACTCAGAGTAAAATTGTATCATGCCAAAATTGATACGATATTCAGTTTGGACTCCAAATAGAGGGGCGCCTTAGTATAAAATTTAATATTAAAAGTCAACATTGATGATATTCAAGGGTTTTCATGAATGATACAGTTGTGATATGAATACATATACATAGAAATATTATTTTGACATGAAGGTGGTTTTACGGCATTACGATTGAGAGGTTTAACACGAGGAGCTTACAATGCCTTAGATTACCCTTGTAACCTGTGAAATCATTGCATCCCGCCCCAGGCTACATGTTCATACTTATGTCAATTTAAAAGGAAATAGAAAATATTATATTACATTCTTATTCAAAGTTATAGACAGATTTTGTCATGCATTCCATAAGAAAAGCTGTCTCGTACAGTTGCCTGACATTACAGAGTTATTTTGTGTTCAATTGGGCTCACATTATACAGTTCAGAGCCGGTGTTAAATACTTGCTGCTTGTAGAGGATGCTGCCCAGGGGTATACACAGGGGTACACACAGGTACATCATGTTCTTTATCTTTTCCTCTCACTTTTTGAAGCACTATCCTATAATTATGTTCTTGCTTTAATAACTATAGTATTCTGTTTTTCATGGGTGTATGTTCTTTTAGTAGAGGGAGTATGTTATTGTAGGAAATATCTCCATCATTGGGAAGAAAAATAAATTCACTGGATTCTTTATTTGCACAAGCCCCAGTGTGAATTTCTATTATTCCTGATTCCCCACACGAATGCTCATCTTTCATTTATATTTAAGGCAGGTTTTACCCATCCAAGCAAAATTATCTGAAAAAAAATAACCTTAACAACCAAGCACACACGCACCCTCCATCAACTACCATTGCAATACAATTAATATGTTAGGAATAGCATCACAAGTGCTAATTGCGATGACATATTGGACATGCTTGTAGTAGGCTTTCTTTCTCGGGTGTGAGGGTGCAGGACCTGACGGGCCATATATGCAATGATATTTTGTGTTCTGATGGGTAGTCAGTGAGTACATGAACGTTTTGTGAGGAATTTAGATAGCTTCGAGATATCTCAGGACAATTATGCTTTTTATTTAATAAAACACAGAGTACATTAAGTCACAGACAGATGTGTTTGTTTTCCTACTTGAGTGAATTGTCTACAATATGCCGTGTACCTTCCACCAATGTAGCCTGTTTATATGCAAGATACTCTAGATATGTATGATGCCATTGTTCTACTCATTCAGGTGTCTGTTTACCGATTCATGAGCTTGCCTGTGATTACATGATAATATGCTGCGTAAATAAACAATAGTAAAACTGACTTTGCATTTGAAATATGGTCGACACTTTCAGCTCTTTTTATAAACTTTAACGGCAGTGTATTTATCATTTGATTGCGTTAAGGCTGCGTTATGCGTTATGTCGGTTTGTTAACCAACGTAAAAGGGTGACGTTAAGTATTAAACCAACATAACGCGACTCTTAACGGGTCAATGTCTTGGAATTGGATGAGTCAAATTTTGAGTGTCGTGCTAATTAAAGTCGATTATGCTGATAATATAATTCTATCAACTCACTTTCTTGTCTTCAATTTGCAACAACGTTAAATTTAAATTGATACCTTAACTTATAATGTAAATGATAATTGAAGAAGTTTATTGTCTTAATTTACTCCAGTAATGTATCAAAATAAACACAATAAACTTTCACATCTCCGCATGGAAATTTTCAACCGCACGACATATGCAGATTGCGCAAACTAACCTGGCACAGTATTCTCTCAAATTGTTGTGGTTTATATGTAAACATATTTTAAACGTCTGAAAACATAAACAACGTAACTCCATAAACAAACGGTTAAAAAGGCACAAAGCTCTTTGAAGACAATAGTGGATGAATTTAACTGTCTGGTATTTAAAACCCCGACACCAGTTTTTGGCACAAAGGTTCACGTGAACCACATCTGGCATGAAAGGATTAAAAATTATTTCCTGTTGCCAACTGTGTTGCTTTAATGTGACACACACATAGTATTTTGTTAATAAGAATATAGTATACAAAGCAATTATTTCCGTCACATCAGAGAATGTGCAAAAAAGGTATGTATTTTAGAAACGACCTTTATTGTACATACAATCGTAGTTTTTGATGAAATAGGCTAAATAGACCATTGGTCGGATAACCTGTTTTACTACTAACAGCAGAAAAATATTACAATATTTCTGTACTTTTTATTATGTGGTCCGACTTTTTTATTCCACCAAAAAGGTACATTTTCTGTACATGAGAGTAAAAATATGCCACTTGACCTAATTATGCTAATTAGCAATTTTTTCTTTAAAAAGGTCAATATCACAAATAATCAAACGGTACTTTTGTGTCTGAAAACTAACATATTGTTTGAAACTAAAGATTTGACGGACGGATCAGAACATCAGTTAAATTCCCTTCCTGCAATGGATACCTTTTACTTTTTTATCAAATGGTGGTAACAGTTTAAGTGCGGGAATTCACTGAAAACCTTAGGTGCAAATCGATGCACCTGAACGTCCCGTCAGTAGTTTATGTCTTATTTTGAGGGTTAATTAGCACACCAAGCAGATTTTTGGCCTTAACGTTTTCTAGAATATATACAGAAAGATTCTGAATGAGTGATGTAACTGTTTCTGCGCAAAATTTACTTGTTTTATGATGCCCAGTGCGTGAAAAAGCCAGTGAATCTGTATAACATTGCCAAACAATTGGTTACACTACCTTATATCATCTGACTTATCAAATAAATGTATCTATGGGGACATAATTTGCCTTTTTGTGTTTATTGTGTTTGGCTCTGTAGAATCGATCTGTTTTATAGCTTGGATACAACTCAATAAATTTCTTCACTTTTGAGAGGAAAAGATGTCCACGGTTTGCTATTGAGGGGAATAAAAGCACAGGCTTATATTCTATTGTTGCAACAGTTTCTGAAACTGTATCATTCTCAAAATATACAAAACAAAAGAGAGAACAAAAGAATTTCATGCTCAGGTCCAGAAATTCCTATCATTTTGGAAACGAAGAGAACAAAGAAGAGAACGAAAGACTTTCACGCTGTGCTTTTGATGCGTTATTGTTCCAAAATGATAGGAATTTAACCCTCCGATGGTTTTGACGAGATATTGTCCCAGAACTTTAAGAAATTTCATACTGTAAATTGATAGGTTTTTCTTTCTCTGACAGAATGCAAACGAGCTGCTTTTTGCAGCCTTACTCAGTGAAATTTTGTCAATTTTAGAGGAAAGGATTCCACGTTTTGCTATTAAAACAAATCAAATCAAACGGTTATATTCTATTGTTACAAAATTGATAGGGTTTTTCTTGTTCTGACAGTATGCAAACGAGCTGCTTTTTGCAGCCTGACTGGATGTTTGCATACCAGTCGTGATTATTAGCCGTCTGAACCACAACTACTTGACTCGTGAGATGAATCAATTTGATTTGGAATTCTAGAAATTATTTCCAGTTATCTATGATATACAAAGTTCAATGACGTTTGGCAATGAGGACTCTACCTATTTATCCACCCAAAAACGTTAACATGGTTATCGCATTTTGTTTTGGTTAGAATGCAGTTGTATATTATATAAGCCTTGATTCAGGTCTTCATTACAATATTACAATATACTAATATTACAATATTACAATATACTAATATTACTAATAAATATAATTTATTAGTTATCAGTGGCGGATCCAGGATTTCTCGTAGGGGGGGCGCCAACCTTGGGGCTGCCCCAATTTTTACCCAATTTTAGTGCAAAAATCCCCAAAAACTGCATGAAAATGAAGAAATTTTGGCCCGTAGGGGGCCCCCCCCCCCAGATCCGCCAATGATTATCATAAAATCATGTTAAAGGCATAGGTCCACCACACCCTAAGTTATCACGCCACTTGTTACCAAATGTATTTTGATTCTGTAAGATGTATTTCTATGCGTCAAAAAAACACGGATATTTGTAAACCCTTTAATAAAATGATTAATGTTTTATATTTTATATTGATGGTTAGATTACACGTTTGGTTCTCAGCACCAGCCCGTTAGACACTAAATCATGATGATAGAAACAATTTGATTAATTCGAGGCGGTTTAAAAAGGCTCGGATGTCAACATGATAAGACCCGACGTCCTGTCATGTAGGGATCGAACGGGGCTACAATTGCCCGTAGGGTGACCCGAGAGCCGACACACGACCAGAAATGCCATACAAGTCTACGAGTGGTACAATGATAGATCAAAAGGTTATTGCTGAACTTGTGATGCTCAACTTTCAGTGAGCATGTCAAGCGCAGCCAGTACAGTCGCGTAAGGTATGCAGATTTAAAACGGCATTACTAACCTCAGCAAATATAACTAAAGCAGAATATTTAAGAGATTGTGATTTGAGCATAATGACCATGGTTGATGAGAAATAATGTGATCTTTTGAGTAATTATAAAACCAAATGTTATGACAGATTCTAACCTATCACATTGTATTAGACATGTACCAAGTCAAAATAATACCGGTCACTTTGTTTATTTAGTGAATCAAAAGCACAGCACAGAAATCTTTTGTTCTCTCTTTTCTTCCCAAAATGATAGGAATTTCATAAGCTGTTAAAAACCTGTCGAGTCACGAATAGAAATTCACTTTACACCAGGAGTACAACTGCCCAAACTCGATCCTTCAGGTGCCCCTAGGTATTCGTTTCACCCTTGAAAACTCCTGTGAATACAACATGGAAACGTCTCATAGACTTTTATGAAGTTTTCTTTAATCCTTATAAAATTCCCACAGGGTGACTCATAAATCAAGCGAAGCACATCAAAGATAGGCAACCTGCTTACAGAATATTAAATGAAAATCTAATCTATAATGTGTTTACGGCAAGCAATACACACTAAAAAGTGACAAATGCCCCAATAAGGATCGCTTTCTTGTGCCTAAGAGGTTTTAACTTTTTTTATCCTGACTTAATTTGTTTATTGCACAAAGTCGTCAATTTCAACCTCATCGAATCTATTTTTCAAAATGGTTTTGTTGTTTTTGTACTGATGCCATGAAGAAAGAACAATTATCAAATTTAGTAGGGTTTACTTGCCTGGGCTGACTATTAAAGAAATATGAAAGCCTTTCATGCAACCAATTATCACAGAAAAAGGCTTGGTCTCTTGTTGATAAAAATACGTAAAACGACAAATTTTCATTAATTTAGAGAATTCGTTCTTTCTTCTAATTCTGCTAGTAAAGTACTAATCAACATAATAATACTGTTTTAAACGTTGCCCTAACAACTGACATCAGAAACACACATGTGAGTACACAATCCTAATTACTTTGAAGTAGGGTTTTATAATTAATGCTTCGTAAACTACTCAGAAACTAAGAAGTCTTTTTGCTAGAAGACCACATCTCACAACATGTCATAGGAGTGAACGTTACGGTACTTAACAGTAAATATGATTTTTAATTATCGTAATAACTCAATTGATGGGTGAAGCTAGAAAACATTGTTGCAGTCATTCAGAAACGAATATCTCCAGTCATAAGTTTCACTTACATAAATGTGATGAGTTAAGTTGGATTTATGTACAGGTAGCAAGTATTAGTCACAAAAGAACAAATTGTACTTACAATACTGGCTTTCAAAGTCACCTCTGTAAAGGTGTGAAGTGCAAATGAGTAAAGGAAACAAATCCTGGGAATTGTATTAATTCTGCTCATCAGTTCACAGTTTGGTCATAGGAAAGACATTGGACACCTCCAACCTTCAGACGAAGGATCCCACAGCCTAGGATAAGTCCATAAATGTTATAAAGACTTAAAACAGAGAGAGAGTGTGTCCAAGTAGACCAAGGAAGAAATCCTTAACGTCTCCTACCAATGATTTAAGAAAGTGTTTCAGGATTAAGATTGAGATTTGTAATGCGATATTAAAAATAGCTCGTGGGGTAAAATTGATATTGGTTTAGCACTCTACAGCATGAAGCTTAAGTTTCAATTACCTATTTGAATGAACCTATTTTGCCATTTTTTACCCTTATTTTCCATGTGGATGTTGCTTATATGTCGTGACAAATATCTAAAAAAGGAAAACAGTTAATTGCAACTATGTAACAGTGGTTATGCTAGCTCTCTTGTACTATAACATATGCGTGTAATCATACTACTAACAATTATGAGGCAAAATTCTGTCACGTTACTGACACCCTACCAAATATCTTTTGTTTTCTGTCTTTTGATTTGATAAGGAGGATCTCCCCCTAATCAGTATTCTGTTCTGTGATTGGACAAGCCCTGTACATAAATTATGTTAATGAGGTAGTGATGGGATCCTCATTAGTTGGAATGGTGACCGTCCAAAGGACGGGTTCCACCTAGTTTAATAAATGATTAAATACGTTTCAGTTAATTGAATAAATTACAGTATACCAAATACAGATTCAGTGTTTGACAATATCCATCTTATTTGTTTACTTATTGTTCTTTACTGCCATTCACTTGTCCTCACAAGTTGACATCGAGCATCCGAATTTTTTTCACTGGTTTTGAATTTCGTAGGTTGCAAAAATGTTTCTCCCAAAAGTTACATTTGGAAGCTCTCATAAATAGCTTAATTTACTGCGTTAAAGTAATCACTTATTTTGGTCATCTCAAGATTATAACCACATTTTGCAAATCACTTCTAAATGCGTGTAAATCAGAGAACATTTCTCACTTACTACACTGCCATTCGGAAAAGAGTTATCATGGAAAAAAATAACTTTAAGAAATTGTAGCTTCAAAGCAGTGTCATTGTCTGAAATTGGTTCAATACAAATGTACAAGTGCAAGAAATATCTATTATATCTAGCCAGAGTTACCAGAATAATTCTAAACTTTTGAATTTTTTCCTATTGTTGACTAGATCAGTGGTCGTGTACTCATCCCGTGTCTTTACGTTCAAAGATTTTCCTGGATTGCTTGATATCTGATTGAAGAAAAGTTTACTACAAGACTAAAATAGAAAAAGACGTAATTTCCAATGACAACATTACACATAAATTAGAGCCGAAGTAGTCATGAAAGAGTTAAACGATTTTGGAATTTTTGTTGTTCACCTTGTGCAGAAAATAAATCTGATCAGTTAGATCCAAGGGACTGATTCATAATCTGTTATGACAGGGAAAATTCCGAACTTTGAGGAAGCGTTAGGGGTTTAAAATGTAGTGATGCTTTTTTTCGTACACTATTTGTGCTTCAGCTGCCTGTGAATATTCCCCGATACCTATAAATTCAATTCGCTGTTAAAATCAAAATACATCTCAGATCATGAAATTTCTATTAAATGTTAAGCGCCCCGCCGCCATTGGCTCAGCATGTAGCACAGCATGAAATTAAATTGTTGCGAGGCGCTTAACTTTTAATAGGAATAACATGAGCTGTTCATGTTCAAGGTAACTCCCTTTGAAGAGGATGAAGTTCCTATCAGTTTCGGAACAATAGCGCATCAAAACACAGCGGGGAATTCTCTTGTTCTCTCTTTTCTTCTGTACGCTTCCATTCATGTTCGTATTCAGTAATTTAATGTAAATACATTGATTAAATATATAATTGAATTATTTTCTTTTAGCAAAGAAAGTAGTTAAGTAAATGTTTATCTGTTATAAACAAATTATCCTTTGATCCACCAGAAAAGTTTCCTGGAGTTATGTTTAATTCAAATTTTAAACACAAAATCTTTTAGTTCATTCTGTAATCCATGTTGGGAAACCTGACAGTGACAAGATGGAACCTTTTTTGTTAACTTTGTAATGTGTCTTTTTTCACTGAAACTAAACTCGAAATTGGTAAAGTTATACAGGACTTTAAATGTTGTATCAAAATACTGAATTGTAATCAGGTGATCGATCTGTGTCAAGTGTAGAATTGCAACAAGTACATTTCACACTATGTCTGTGTATTGTCTGCGTGACGTATTGTGTGTATGGACTAGGCCACCTTTAATTAGTTTTAGTTGCTTTTTCAGGTTTTTTTTATTCTGTCTGAAATTCAGCAACGAGCCACAAATGTAGGTTTAAAGCTGCCCAGAATCCAAAGCCAGTAACGTAGACTATGCACAACAAACAAAAATTTATTTCATTAATTGAAATTGATTTGTAGCTGTTTAGCTGTTATTGGTATACAGTACACAGAAATCATATCATTTTGAAAACGAAGAGAACAAAGGAGAGAACAAAAGAATTTCAAGCTGTGCTTTTGATGCGCTATTGTTAAACTTCTGATACGAATTCTGTGTACTGATGCAGAACAAACAAAAAAAAATTTCATTAGAGTGAAATCAGTCATTTATGACCACCCTTTGGGACCAATTTTGTGGTCTTAAACAGCAGGTGGTCTTAAAACATAGGTTGATTTAAATGGAAATTATAACCTTGGTTCTGTAATATCTGGTCACAAATGACAAGTGGTCGTAAAACTCGATGGCCGCAAATGACGGGTTTCACTGTAATTAAGATTGTTTTGTAGCCGTTATTGACATACTTAAGTAGTTTTTGATGTTACAATTGTGGAAACACGAATTATTTAGCGATGTAGTTATGTAGTCTATTTCTGTATTTATTGATTTTTTTATTTCTTTGTTAAATAGTATTCTGGAAGAAAACTATTTTTTAAAGTGCAAATTAACTCTCAGGTGAACAAGAAATACACTCAAAGTAAGATTTCTTTGGCAGAAGTTTTAGGTCTCCAGCAAGCTCTTTTGGTGGGTTATAAATTACCTATGATATGTCAAGGAGCAGCAATTTGCTTTGGAGATACTAAGTGAATACCTGGTCTTTAAACTGTTAACAACTATCAATAAACGACCAAGGTAAAGCTATTGTAAAACGAGCATTTGCTTCAGAGTTCAGACCTCTGTATTTCGCAGTACCACTAAAATGACTAAATAAAGACTTTTATACATGAAAAAGAGATTATAAAATATCAAATGAAATTTGTTTAAATACAATCACATGTCAGAAATAATCCCGGATAATATTTCTCATTCAAATGTGATTGCCGTTTGGGACAGACAGTGCATGATATTAAATTTAACTCTCAATAACAAAGAAATAGGTACAAATGTAATAAAATAAATTAATACAAATAAACCATTTAATATTTGTTTCAACTTTTTTAAAACCAAAGTGACACACTTGGTCAGGCCAGTGCTCATCTCTTAATACTATCATAAAAATATTAGCCTGATAATTCTGATAACATGAAAACAATAAAACCAACATTTGGTAATAGGCAATTTTACAGTTATAACACAAAATCATGTTTCATAATTTTAGTTTTCATAATTGCAAAAACGTTCCGTAACTTGGAAGCTGGACAATAGTTTAATTTTAAAAAGTTCTACTGAATTGTTGATGTTTCACCGTGTCCGTAAAAATGTTCTAACCTAAGTTTTCATCAGTTACGCATCCTGGTCGATGTCTGCCTCTGACACCGAAATATACTTTTGGAATGTTTATTTGCTATGTCAGTAAGTCTCCGAGCTTTTTAGAGCATGAACAAACACCAAATATCACTCTCCAAATACTAATGTCATAACATAAAAACAAAGGTTGCCTCCTGATGCAAGTGGAATATGCCAAACATGCTACAAACAAATCCGTAGCAAATTCCTCTCAATTGTCAAGATAGATAAACAAATATAAACCTAAATACTCTGTGAGACGGAATTCTTGAACAGATATTGCATTTTAGTATTAAATTACTACATCAAAATGAGGAACTGTTTGAATTGTGCAAGTTTTGTGACGATGAATTACAGAGCGAGATTTGAGAGATCTTTTTAACCATGCATTTAAGCATTTATCTGATGGAAAAATATGCAAGTTTCAACTGTATCAGAGGTTTGTCAAATCAATTTTCCTGCCTTATTAGGCTACTTAGCCAAATTCATTAAACAGATTAATAGCTATAATATTGATAATAAACTGTTTCCCAAAGTGTAACCAAATTTTTCAAAATGTTCAAACAAATGTTTAAAAAAATTAAAATATATTCACCATGTTACAGTGAAACAATTAAAATATTGAAATAACTAGAAATAGGTATTGGAATGAGACAGGTAGAGAGCACATGAATTAAGAAAAACCTGGGTTGGCTGACGAGGCATTCATATATGGAACTATATTTCAGTGGTACAACAACAAAGGGGTGCATGAATATGTGTGTGTATGTGTGTGTGTGTGTGTATGTATGTATGTATGTGTGTGTGTGTGTGTGTGTGTGTGTGTGTGTGTGTGTGTGTGTGTGTGTGTGTGTGTGTGTGTTTGTTGTGGAGGTTATGGCTGTTGCTGTTTCACAGTGAACTTTCATTTGGTCGGCAATAACTACTAGTACTGTCCGACTTTTCAATCTTGTCTGCAAATAAATCAAAGTAAAGGCGGTTTCTTGAGTGGGATGATCAATTTCTTATTAACCCTTGATGATGGTTGGAAGATATAGACAGATCTCTATTAGCTGTCTGAAGTTGATAATGACACTTTCCCTGATTGATGCGCCTCTTATGAATAAGGAGTTAATTTATTTCCAGGCTCACAAGTGTAAGACAGTATCATTAGTTTCGAAAGAGAAGGAAAATAAGAACAGGTAAAAAAGGCGGAGATATTTTAAAATTTAGACTGTTGTTACAAATTTGATTATTTTTTGTGTTATAAAAACCAAAAGTGAGCAATAGCTTTGTCAAGTTTCAGCAAGATATTATCTTGCCGATTTCATTTCTCTTCAATAGAATTTCTCTTTTAAGGGCTTCAACCTATTTCACTTTAATAGTTTTGTGTTTTTCACTTATTAAATCATGGTAAACAAAAGATGTAATGGGATAACTAAAATTTTATTCACATACATTGGTAAGATGATACCTTTCCGAAACTGTTGTTACAAATTGGACCATTTTTAGTTCTGTAAAAACCAAAAGTGAACATTAATCATTCTTTTTTTATTATTTACCTTTTTATCTTAAAAGTTTAAACTAGGCCTGTGGAACTTCTTTTCCCTTCGTGGGTAGTAATTATTTTGTAGGTGTTTGTTTTATTTAGGGTAGACATGTTACAACTTCTTTACCCCCTACAAAGTTACATTCTATTTACCAAAATGGGAAACCCACACCAGCAAAGTATACATCGGTGTCAACTTTGTATGGACAAGTGAATGGCATTAAATAGCAGCAAATAGACACATTTGATGGATATACTTGTGTGTACAACATGTCTGAATGTTGCACATGTGATTTTGTGTGTTACCCGGCAAAGTTGATGTTCATAATTTTTGTGATCTTTGCCGTATCACATTTGTTCATTAGTTAACATTAATGATTAGAACCCCTGTATGTTGTGTATTTTTGATTCATCACCCTGTGTTAAATAGTCAGTTGATCAATTCTCTGTGATCAGTCAACCGTTCAGTCTCTGTTTGCTGTGCTGAGGTGGCAGATCAGCCAGTTAATCAGTGCATTAGGTTGATTTGAGTCATTGATACAGCATGGAAAGAAACCAGTAATGGAATTGATGTTCATGAAAATGAACAAATTATCTGTTTTAATGACAAAATGCCATTATATTTCACAAATACAGTGTCATTATGATTGTCTGCATCATTGTTACAGGTTGGTTAATGTGTTTAAACTATTCTTTTCTATTTTTGTTCACATTACTGTAGTCATGATAGACATGTTGATTGAAATGTCATGAAAATTAGTATAATTTCTCCATTAACTGAATGTATGACAGATTGATTGCTTTTGGGATCATTATGAAGGTCATTATGATCTTTAATTGATACAGTTAATGTGGTAATTATTGGGAAGGTTGGATAAAAGCATGCAATCTGTCTCACTTTGGTTGATCAATAATTCAGTCATTTGTCACATTAGGCTCATTTTCGGAAGTAAATCTGTTTATAATTCATATATTTAAATGCATTGATGTGTTTTCTGTATGGTAGCAATTGATGTATCTCATATTGAACTGTTTGTGATGGAGTGGAACATTGTCATTATTGTCATTATCTGGTTTTG